>JBBGZY010003789.1:0-25000 GCA_037952925.1 Lithobates clamitans
CATTCGTTACGTTCACCAACGGCCGGATTTGAAAGGAAATTCCAATACCTTTAAATGGAATAGTTCGTTATTGTTTAGAATTTAACATATTTTTCCGAATATTCGTAAACGGGTTTTCGTAAATTCGGATGCTTCTGAATTGACGAATTTGTTGAAATTCATTAAAGCGGGGTTCCACCCAAATTTTGAACAATATCTGTATGTATTCTCTTCCTTGCCTAGATGCTGACTTGCCGTTTAAAAAAATTTAAATCGCAGTAATTACCTTTTATTTTTCTATTCTTCTTTGCACTTCCTGGTTCTCCTCCCATGGGAGTGGGCGTGTTTCTAGCCTCTCCCAGACTCCTGGGAGTTAGTCTCAGGCTTCCCAGGATGCCACTGAGCATGTGCGGGAACGAGCGGTGAATTCTGGGAGCACAGCATTCACCACATCCAGGAAATAAATGCTTGTGGGCTTCAAATGCCCACAATGAAGATGGAAACCGCCTGCAGTGAATAATATAAGTTATTCTTTCCGACGAAATCTGACACAGGCGGACATATTACACACAATATGTGAGTATGTAATGCTGAGAAGAAAAGTTTGTGAATGAACTCAAAAAAAAAAAAAAAAAAAAAAAAGATAGATAGGTGGACCCCCGCTTTAAGCTAAATTTGGAACTAAACGATTTGCACAGTTGTGGGTCAGAGACTGGAGCTCCTGCTCTACATTCATATTGAAGGTTAGTGACGCCAACTGAAAGGGGTCATTACTGCTGCAGCAAGCATTGCAGTCAGGCAATTAGCAGCTCACATAAAGTTTTATTTAATCTGAATAGGAGACATTTATCCTCCTAAGTGCTTTAACATTAGCGTTCAACTTTCACTTTCACCACACTGAAATCAATAAATCACATGCACTGGGAGACCGAGCGGGTCGTGGGAGCACAGCTCACCCCCTGACTGCAAGGGGAGAAAATTGGCATCATTGAGGCACAATAACTGTACGATCCACCGGAGCGGACTGAAGGATCACACTGACCACCAGGTAGGAAGAGGAGACGATGGAAGTGCGCACACCGACGTAACGCATGCGCACTGCTACTTCTAACATTCAGGTGAGGAACAATAAGCACTGTAAAAGTTAACATATATTTAATATATATTTTTTTTTTATACAAACAATTGTTGCACATGAAAAATACATACAAAAACAAAAATATACAAAGTGAATCTAATAAAATAAATTTATTTTGAAAACAGTTAATTAGTCCACAACTGGAACCACACACAGACAATACTATTAAAAATTGACTTTAGATACCCAAGATATATTGGTAGCATTATTACAACTACATATTACATAACATGTTAAAAAACCCAATGTATAACGGTGCAACATTTTGATCATCATCTTGAAACATCACGATAATCAAAACTTTGCACTTTCTGATCAACTCTTTTGCGTGTTTCAGATTTATTGTTCTCCCCCATTCTCCTGAGTAAGCGGGTTTTTACCCACGAAAAGTGTCAAAAGAAACAAGACCCCTGATGAAGTCTCATTATTAGCAACTATACATGTGGGGGCGGAGCCAGGTGACGGCAAAGTTGGAGGACCGGAAATATCCTGAGAGGGAGTCGTAATTTCCCGAGAGATTGTTGCACAATGCGTTATTACCCCGTGAAAAGGGTCAAGGAAACAAGATATCCTGATGAAGTGCACTATGGCATCCTCTATGTGGCTCTGATTTAATCTTACAAAGACACGCAGGGGAGCAGCTGAGCCCTTAAAGGCACAGTAACCCCATAATATTAAAATGGGCAAGCGGAGTACCTGTAAAAACTGAAGGGCAGTCTACACAAATCCCCAGAGTGGGGGTAGCACATTTAGACCTATATTACAGCTAAAAGCTTTATCATCTTGAATCATCATAAATATTTCAAACTTTGCACTATGAGCAACTCTTGTGTGTTGCACATTTATTGTTCTCCCCCATTCTTCCGAGGAAGCGGGTTCTACCCAGCGAAAAGTGTAGAGGAAACAAGAATCCCTGATGAAGTCTCGTGACTAGGGACGATATGCGTGGGGCAAAGTCAGAAGACCGGAAACGTGGCGGGAGTCAGTTGTATGTCCCGAGAGTGTTGTCGCACATTCAATGCGGTTTTATTACCCTGCGAAGTGTCGAGGAAACAAGAAACCCTGATGAAGTCCCGTGACTAGTGACGACGCGTGTGTGGCAGATCCATGTAACGCCGAAGTCGAGAGGCCCAGAAAATGTGGCGGGAGTAAGTCGTATGTCCTGAGAGATTGTTGCACAATGCAGTTTTATTACCCCATGAAAAGTGTCAAGCAAACAATATTCCCTGATGAAGTCTCGTGACCAGCAACACACGTAGGGCGGAGCCAGGTGACAGCGAAGTCTGAGGACCGGAAATGTGGTAGAAGCGAGTCGTACGTACCGAGAGATTGTTAGCCATTCAATGCAGGTTTTATTATCCAGCGAAAAGTGTAGAGGAAACAAGATTCCCTGATGAAGCATTGG
Source organism: Lithobates clamitans (assembly GCA_037952925.1). Taxonomy (NCBI): domain Eukaryota; kingdom Metazoa; phylum Chordata; class Amphibia; order Anura; family Ranidae; genus Lithobates; species Lithobates clamitans. The sequence continues at coordinate 2,523 of JBBGZY010003789.1, forward strand.
TTGTACTAGATAGTCAGGTTGAAAAAAGACAGTCTATGTGCCATGTAAGTTTTGTGACGATACGTGCGGGGCGGAGCCAGGTGACGCCAAAGTCGGAGAACTGGAATTGTGGCGGGAGCGAGTTGTATGTCCCGAAAGATTGTTGCACATTCAATGCGGTTTTATTACCCCGGTGTTGAGGAAACCAGGTTCCCTGATGAAGCCTTGTAAAAAAGTGGCGATACGCGCCAACAAGACAAATTATTGATATTACCGGAAAGGATTGCTGAGATCTAACGATATTTGTATGCTGCAAGTGTTTGTAAAGAGAGACGTCCAGGGATCCCTAAATAGGAGGGAGTCACACATCCCTTAAAAAGGTTTTTTATTAACATGTTATGCAATATGTAAATTTTTAATGCGATCAATAAATGTCTAAAATGTAATCCTTTAGGAGATCATTATCTATGATAGTTTATTAGATATTTTATGATGGTCTTTGGGCATCTATAAAGTCCATTTTCAATAGGATTTTGTGTAGTGCTTCGGAAAATGGGGATGTGGCGCCCCTGCAAATAATTCAATACTCAAGCTTGGTTCACACTGCTGCGACTCCAAAGTCGTGCCATTTCCAGACTTTGCACTGCGACATGCTTGCGCCTTGATGCTTTGCGACTTTGGCAAATCATAACAATACAGAGTGCGACACATTACTGAACTGCCAAAACCCTCGGAGGTTGCAAAAGAAACGACTTCCTTGTGACTTTTGTCATTGCAGTCACAAAGAAGACGCAGAAAAGTAATGCAGGAACTATTTTTTTTTTGGTTGCAGCAATGAAGAAGGAACCCGTTGAAATGAATGCGATGTGAACCGGCTCCTGGATTCATTCCACAACTGGAATAATTCAAGTAACAACAACTGCAGCAGATTTATCATGAACACTGCAGCTTCCATGACTGGGGATTTAAGTCCGACCTCACAGAGCCTCCTGTATCAGGCGCGTTGGTTCCGGAACACGTGTAGCCTCCCGCTGCTGTTCCCACCCACTAAGATGCTCCTGGTGGGATGCATGATGTTGATGGAGCACACAGAGTTCAGGTTTTCATCCCAGAAATAATCTACGAGGTTCCCGTCTTCATGATAGACCTCAATCTGCCGAGGCCGACTCATACTGCCCACCATGAAACAGTCCTCCTGCTTCGGGTCCCACAACGCTTGGAAACGGCTCAACCAGCGGCCGGTGAAGTTGTTATGCCTACAATGGAGAAAGAAGATATTACTCCGGTGTTCTAAAAAAGGGCAGCGATTTTTCAAATGCAAAAAATAAATACTTTGATAAGTTTAAAAAACAAAAAGATACATAAATAACACAATTTTTGGTAAAATATGAATGATGATGTTAAGCCAAGTAAATAGAAACCAATCATGTCGCGCTTTAAAATTCTGCACAGTCATGGAATGGTGCTAAATACAGTACTTAAAAAAAATCTCCATAGGCGACGCTTTAGAAATGTTTACAGGTTACCTGATTAGAGTTACAGAGGAGGCCTAGCGCTAGAATTATTGCTCTCGTTCTGACATTCGCAGCGGTACCTCACATGTGTGCTTTGAGCACCGTTTACATATGTGGGCGCAACTTGCATGTGTGTTCACCATTGTGCGCGAACAGGGGGGGGGGGGGGAGGGGCGAATAGGGGCACTTTAAAAATTTTTTTTTATTTATTTAATTAAAATTTTTATTACTTTTTTTCACTGTACCTTTCACATCAACAAATAAGCAGTGACAGGTCCTCTTTATGGAGAGATGTGGGATCAACACCCCCAAAACCTCCCCTCTACAAAATTATTATATATATATATATATATATATATATATATATATATATATATATATATACACACACACACACATATATACATACACACACACACATATATATATACACACTACCGTTCAAAAGTTTGGGGTCACATTGAAATGTCCTTATTTTTGAAGGAAAAGCACTGTACTTTTAAATGAAGCTAACTTTAAACTAGTCCTAACTTTAAACAAATATACTCTATACATTGCTAATGTGGTAAATGACTATTCTAACTGCAAATGTCTAGTTTTTGGTGCAATATCTACATAGGTGTATAGAGGCCCATTTCCAGCAACTATCACTCCAGTGTTCTAATGGTACATTGTGTTTGCTCATTGGCTCAGAAGGACTAATTGATGATTAGCAAACCCTTGTGCAATCATGTTCACACATCTAAAAACAGTCTAGCTCCTTCCAGAAGCTACAAAACTGACCTTCCTGTGAGCAGATTGAGTTTCTGGAGCATCACATTTGTGGGGTCAATTAAACGCTCAAAATGGCCAGAAAAAGAGAACTTTCATCTGAAACTCGACAGTCTATTCTTGTTCTTAGAAATGAAGGAGATTCCATGCGAGAAATTGCAAAGAAATTGAAGATTTCCTACAACGGTGTGTACTACTCCCTTCAGAGGACAGCACAAACAGGCTCTAACCAGAGTAGAAAAAGAAGTGGGAGGCCGCGTTGCACAACTAAGCAAGAAGATAAGCACATTAGAGTCTCTAGTTTGAGAAACAGACGCCTCACAGGTCCCCAACTGGCATCTTCATTAAATAGTACCCGCAAAACACCAGTGTCAACATCTACAGTGAAGAGGCGGCTGCGGGATTTTGGGCTTCAGGGCAGAGTGGCAAAGAAAAAGCCATATCTGAGACTGGCCAATAAAAGAAAAAGATTAAGATGGGCAAAAGAACACAGACATTGGACAGAGGAAGACTGGAAAAAAGTGTTGCGGACGGATGAATCCAAGTTTGAGGTGTTTGGATCACAAAGAAGAACGTTTGTGAGACGCAGAACAAATGAAAAGATGCTGGAAGAATGCCTGACGCCATCTGTTAAGCATGGTGGAGGTAATGTGATGGTCTGGGGTTGCTTTGGTGCTGGTAAGGTGGGAGCTTTGTACAGGGTAAAAGGGATTCTGAATAAGGAAGGCTATCACTCCATTTTGCAACGCCATGCCATACCCAGTGGACAGCGCTTGATTGGAGCCAATTTCATCCTACAACAGGACAATGACCCTAAACACACCTCCAAATTGTGCAAGAACTATTTACAGCAGAAGCAGGCAGCTGGTATTCTATCGGTAATGGAGTGGCCAGCACAGTCACCAGATCTGAACCCCATTGAGCTGTTGTGGGAGCAGCTTGACCGCATGGTACGCCAGAAGTGCCCATCCAACCAATCCAACTTGTGGGAGCTGCTTCTAGAAGCGTGGGGTGCAATTTCTCCAGCTTACCTCAATAAATTAACAGCTAGAATGCCAAAGGTGTGCAATGCTGTAATTGCTGCAAAAGGAGGATTCTTTGATGAAAGCAAAGTTTGATGTAAAAACAATGTTATTTCAAATACAAATCATTATTTCTAACCTTGTCAATGTCTTGACTCTATTTTCTATTCATTTCACAACGTATGGTGGTGAATAAGTGTGACTTTTCATGGAAAACACAAAATTGTTTGGGTGACCCCAAACTTTTGAACGGTAGTGTGTATATGTATATATATATATATATATATATATATATATATATATATATATATATATATATATATATATATATATATATATATATATATATATATATATAAAAAATACAATAGATAGATAGATAGATATAGAAGCCAGCCTTGTTTACATTGGGTCGGAACCAATAGGGATATCATGACGTTGCTCCGGTCCTCCTAGACCAGAGAAGGGCGGAGGCCATCTTTTCTCCACTCATCTCTGTTACCAGCAGCTGCAATCACCGGATCAGTGCTCAGGGCTACCAGAGTAGAAGAAGGGTGGGGGGTGGGTGGCGCGAATTTGCTGCTTGGACCACTTTTATCAGGTAGAGATTGCCGGTTGGGGAAAAAAAAACAAAACCCCACACACAATACCGAGGTTATGGCACATTGCTGCAGCCATAACCCCGGTATTCCACTCCCGACCGAGGACATCATTTGTCTATGGCACGATCGGGGGAGTTAAAGGTTCTTCTTCCACCGGCGCTCCTGACCCCTTCCTCCTGCACCGCTGTTCTGTTTGTTCATTCAATCATGGAGCGCAGCTCAGCCCCCACTCTCTCCTCACTGGCTGTGGGGTGTTGGGGGTGGAGCCACCTGGGAGGCGGAGTGAAGTACCACCTTAACCAGTTCCCGACCGCCCTATAGCAGTTTTACTGCTACAGGGCGGCCGCCGGATCATGTATAGAAAAAAAAAAAAAAAAAAAAGTTATATATATATATACACACACAAACAAAAAATGAAATCTCTCTATACATGATGCGCACATGCAAGCTCAATGTCCACTGCCATCCGCCAATCCTACAGTACTCAGGCAGAACGGCCATCTGTCATCAGTAGGGAAGGCATGGATCCTGTGTTCCTGCAAAACAGAGGCACGGGTCCATGCCTCCCGCTAGTGTAAGCACCTCCCACTACACAAAATCACAAGCTAGGCACACATTTAACCCTTTGATCACCCCTGCTGTTAACCCCTTTCCCAGCCGACTGTCTGCCGCAATATCGTAGTCCTGCTGTAAGTCACTGATTGGTGCCATTACTAATAAAAAAAAAAAAAAAAAAAAAAACACAATAAAAATATACCATAGTTTGTAGATGCGATAACTTTTGGCCAAACCAATCAAAATACGCTTATCGGGATTTTTTTTTTTTACCAAAAATATGAATACATATTGGCCTAAATTGATGAAGAAATTTGTTTTACATTTTTATATTGGATGTGTTATAGAAGTATATATATATATATATATATATATATATATATATATATATATATATATATATATATATATATATATATATATATATATATATATATATTTTTCAAAATGGTTGGTTCTTTTTTGTTTATAGAACAAAAAAAAAAACAAAAACACTGCAGAGGCGATCAAATACCACCAAAAGAAAGCTCTATTTTTTGCAAAACAATCACCTACATTCTATTAGTGTACAGTGTCCCAAGACCACGCAATTGTCAATTAACGCAATGCTGCACCGTATCGCAAAACATGGCCTGGTCAGGAGGGAGGGGGGGGGGGGGGGGATGTTAATCTTCTGGAGCTGAAGTGGTTAAGCAGCTTATAGCTTTTGCACATTTTACACATGTCAGCCAATGGACGGTCTACATCAGCACTTTTGAATAACTGCATCTCCTATAAAAAGTACATTTACAAGGCTGATCAATGGATCCTGTTTATGCTGGAAGATATTACCTGATTGAAGTGAGAAGTGGAATGGTGGAGCTCGGGCTGCTGCTATCGTACACTCTGCAAAAGAAAATCAATGTCAATGCAAAAAAAATAAATTAACCTCTTGCCGCCCACGCTATAGCCGAAAGATGGCTACAGTGCGGGCCTAAATGCCGGGAGGGCGTCCTCCCGTGCATGTGATGCCTGCATGTCCCCTGCTGGGCGCACACGGCTCGCTCTGATCAGAGAGTTGATGAGACTTGGCCCCTTACCATGTGATCAGCTGTCAGCCTATGAGAGCTGATCACGTGATGTAAACAGAGCCGGTAATCGTCTTTTTCCCTTACGCTGACAGATTATTGTCTGGAGTAAACGGGACATCGGTCCCGCACACTCCAGACCCACTGCTGCCAAGCAGTGCCCACCAGTAATCAGGGCCCGTCAGTGCAGCCCGACCAGGGCCCCTCAGTGCAGCCCGACCAGGGCCCCTCAGTGCAGCCCGACCAGGGCCCCTCAGTGCAGGAGAAAAATTACCCGTTTGCAAAATTTTATAACAAAAACTGACATATTTTTTGTTTTTTTTTATTTTTCTGTCTTTTTTTGTTTAGCAAAAAATAAAAACCCCAGTAGGGATTAAATACCACCAAAAGAAAGCTCCACTTGTGTGAAAAAAAATGATAAAAATGTCATGGGGGTACAGTGTAGCACGACCGTGCAATTGTCATTCAATTGAGTGACATTTTTAAAGGAGCAAAACGTCACCTAACCGACCTCACGGATGGAGTCATAGGTCCGCATAATTTGCCTAAGCACGAAGCCCTAGGGCAGGGGTCTCAAACTGGTGGCCCTTCAGCTGTTGGAAAACTACAAGTCCCATCATGCCTGTGGGAGTCATGATTGTAACGGTCAGCCTTGCAATGCCTCATGGGACTTGTAGTTTCAAAACAGTTGGAGGGCCACCAGTTTGAGACCCCTGCCCTAGGGGCTTATATCATATCATAAGAAGACAAGAGGGGCCGATCACCAAAGAGGAGGGAAAAAAAAAAAAAAAAAAAAAAAAAAGGAGGGGGGGGGGGATGGGAGTAGTTCCCAAAGAGGGAAGGTGGGAATTAGAAAAAGGGATAGGGGAAAGGGGGTCCTGCAGGCTTGGGTGGTATTATGATCCATTATAGAATACCTGGACTGTTCGGATTCAGGGTGGGGAGGCCATACGGCCACCAGGGAGCCCACAATTTCAGAAATTTTGCGTTGGAAGAATGCAAGATACTGGACATTTTTTTTTCCATTAATCGTCATGGTGGTCAGGCTGCTCTTCACCGATGCCAACGATACAGAAAGTGTCTTCCAGGCTTTACGGTTTTGATTTTTTAATTACGTTTCTGACCACCCTCCGTCATTCGCCTAGGTGAATGACATCAGTGCCCTCCAGCACTTCCTGAGATAGGCGACGTTCATATCCCAGGAGGCACTGGGAGTGCCGCACGTCACCCCATTTAATAACAGGAGGAGTGGGGCGGGCCTAGCGGTGCATCATGAGCCGGGTGCGCCAGAACCTGGAAGAGCCGGCTCAGCCTACTGATGACATCACTGATGAACATGGTGGTGCCTGATCTGGTGGCTGCTACAACACAGGACAACACTGGATCCTGTGCGAGGGTGGGTATTCTTGCTGTGGCAATCTCAGCAAAAGAAAAGGAACGGAGAAAAAAAAAAAAAAAAAAAAAATTAAACATAAATAATAAAATATTAGGGAAGGAGGGTGAAACTCCTCTAAGTCTGCCGTATTCAGTGTACAGCAGGGATTTACATCTAAAAAAAAAGAGAAGTCTGGGGATGTATTATTTCAAGTATCACGCCAGGCAGAATGCGGCGATATTTACAAAAGCCTGAAAACCTCCTCTCATAAAACTTGATCTTGCTGCGGAGTAAAGGTCAGCAGACCGACCCTGTGATGAGGTCACTTGGTTCTAAGACCCCTTTCACACTGGGGTGCTTTTCAGGCATTTTAGCTTTAAAAATAGCACCTGTAAAGCGCCTCTCACGCCACCCCAGTGTGAAAGACCAAGTGCTTTCAAACTGGGGCGGTGCACTTGCAGGTCAGGAAAAAAAAAAAAAAAAAACAACAAAGTGCTGCAAGCAGCATCTTTGAGGCGGTGGGGGAGTGCTGTATACACCGCTCCTCCACCGCCCCTGCCCATTGAAATGAAATGAAGGGCCTGCAAAGCGACCTGGCAGCGCTGCAACACGGGTGCTATTAACCCTTTCCTCTGGATTAAAAGTGCCCCGCAAGTGCCGCCATAACAGCGGTAAAACGCTGCTAAAACTAGCGGCGCTTTACCGCTAGCGCCCGCACCGCCCCAGTGTGAAAGGGCTCTTAAAGAGGTATTTCTTGAAAACAAAATTACTGTATTTATTGGCGTATAACACGCACTTTTTCACCCCGAAAACCGGGTGCAAATAGTGTGTGCGTGTTGTACTGCAATTTGGGCTGCCTCAGAGGGAACAGGGAGGGGGGCGGGACGAGAGCCGTCAGATTACATACAGTGAGATTCTCCTGTTTACTCAGCGGCCTCTGCCATAGGAAGTCCCATCTCCTGGGCCGCCATTGGACCAATGTTCCGTCTATCATAGAACTTTGTATTAAAGAGGCCGCCGAGTAAACAGGAGATTCTTGCTGTATGTAATCTGACGGCGCTCGTCCCGCCCCCCTCCCTGTCCCCTCCGAGGCAGCAGTAATCTGAGGTGAGGCTGCAGATGGGCACTGATCATTCATGGCAATGGTGAGGCTGCATATGGGCATTGATCAAGCTGCATTGATGGGCAATTGTGAGGCTGCAGATGGCAGCGATCAGGCTGCAGCTGGGCAATGGTGAGGCTGCATTGATAACAATGGTGAGGCTGCATTGATAACAATGGTGAGGCTGCATTGATAACAATGGTGAGGCTGCAGTGATAACAATGGTGAGGCTGCAGTGATAACAATGGTGAGGCTGCAGCTGGGCAATGGTGAGGCTGCAGTGATAACAATGGTGAGGCTGCAGCTGGGCAATGGTGAGGCTGCAGTGATAACAATGGTGAGGCTGCAGTGATAACAATGGTGAGGCTGCAGCTGGGCAATGGTGAGGCTGCAGTGATAACAATGGTGAGGCTGCAGCTGGGCAATGGTGAGGCTGCAGTAATAACAATGGTGAGGCTGCATTGATAACAATGGTGAGGCTGCAGCTGGGCAATGGTGAGGCTGCAGTGATAACAATGGTGAGGCTGCAGTGATAACAATGGTGAGGCTGCAGTGATAACAATGGTGAGGCTGCAGTGATAACAATGGTGAGGCTGCAGTGATAACAATGGTGAGGCTGCAGTGATAACAATGGTGAGGCTGCAGTGATAACAATGGTGAGGCTGCAGTGATAACAATGGTGAGGCTGCAGTGATAACAATGGTGAGGCTGCATTGATGGGCACTGACCCTTATTTTTGCTTCAAAGTTCTTTATTTAAAATGTAAGTTTTTTTTCCTGAAACTTCCCTCCTAAAATGAAGGTGCGTGTTATACGCTGATAAATACGGTATTTAATTGAAACCACTTTAGTTGCATGTTGATGTTATTACAGGCATATACTACATGTCAGCTTACAAGTTTAATGAAAAATTGTATTTTAATAACAAAAAACAAACATTTGTTACCGTAGGTGATCATCAGCGCAGGTGGTGAGGACACGATTGCCGGTGACGGGGGAGAAGTATGCAGAGGACACGCTTTTCGAATGTCCACGTAAGGAGACCACGGGGCGAAGCTTCTTACTGGAGATCTGTCTGACGTCATAAACACAGACATCTCTGCAAGGAGAGAAAAAAAAAAAAAAACGCACAAAAATGAAAGATTGTTGCGGTTTCCTCGTCTCTCATAAAGGCTCGGTCACTTTTTGGCTGAGATTTTTTTTTAAAAAAAAAGGTAATTTTTCCTGAGCACTTTATCCGTCTCTAATGACGGCAGACTGGAATCGCTGCACAGGGCACAGCTCCAAATACTTCCGCACATGAATGTCTTCCCTCTGCTGACTCCGCACTGCAAGCTTCTCTTACACAGGAGGTATTGATAGCTCCGGCACTATTCCTATACCATGCAGGCCGCTCGGGTTACTGCCGGACCATTTCCATGTATTTCACACATGCATCAGAAACTCTGGCTCTGCATGTTCCTAAAGTGTCACTAAACCCACTTCATAATAATAATAATAATAATAATAAAAACGATCAATAAATGGTGTATTCCATGCTGTCCATACTCTGTCACTATGAGATTCCTTTTCTGTATTCTGCAATAAACCTGCTTGATCCTACTTCTCTCTTCTGTCTCCCCCTTCTGTCCATCCATGTCACCAATTCATCTAGGGATTTTGCAGATCAGTGTTGGCAGCTCTGCACATGCTCAGTTTTCAGTGAGTTTCTATGCGGAGCATTTCCTCCCCATCACATCTGAGTGGCCCATGTCACTATAGAGTAGGGGTCTCAAACTGGCGGCTCTCCAGCTGTTGCAAAACTACCCATGCCTCTGCCTGAGGGAGTCATGCTGTAACTGTCAGCCATGGAATGCCTCAAGTGACTTGTAGTTTCGCAACAGCTGGAGGGCCGCCAGTTTGAGACCCCTGCTATAGAGTCACACATGTGGGCATATACACAACCCATACATACATAGTCCACCCCCTCCCTCCCTCCTCTATGCCCACTAACCAGCTAAACCCAATGGGGGGCCTTGATATTACATGTAGATTGATGGAGGCTTCACCTCCCTCTTACTCAAAGACGCAGGCTGGAGGGGGCGTGACACAGCCTGCGACTGACAGAAATCCGCCAATACCATGTCCTTGCCAAAAAATAATAAAGATTTGATTTGAAATATAGATTTGTCTGACAATTTGATAATATTTATTTTTACTCTATATTTTAAAGGCTAATTTTTTTTTTTGAACATGTGACCAGCGGCTACTAGACTAGCAGGACTAGAAGCTTCCCCTGCTTATGTTTCCCTGCAGACAGGCTAGGAGAGAGCTGGGTCATGTGACAGCTGGATATCGAATAGGAAAAAAAGGTACTTCGAGGTTTCTTTATTCAAATAATTACAGTGCCGTCATCCACATAGAAAAAAAGAAGGGACAATATAAATTAGACAGTGTGCGTTTAGTATCAATTTAAAGTGATACTAAAGTATTTTTCCCCCCCTAAAATAACAAACATGTTATACTTACCTGCTCTGTAATGGTTTTGCACAGAGCAGCCCAGATCCTCCTCTTCTCGGTCCCTCTTTGGCGCTCCTGGCCCCTCCCTCCTGCCGGGTGCTCCCACAGCAAGCAGCTTGCTGTGGGGGCACCCAAGCAGGTGTACTTCCGACCCATGGCTCTGTGTCCATTCACACATGGAGCCGCAGCTCAGCCCCTCCCCCTCTGTCTTTTGATTGGCTTTTGGCAGCACCAGGAGCCAATGGCAATTGCAGCCAGAGAGCCAATCAGAAGTGCAAGTCCCCAAAGAGGCAAGGCTCTCGTGGACATTGCTGGATCAAGAGGGGGCTCAGGTAAGTATTAGGAGTGCTTCTGCACACAGAAGGTTTTTTACCTTCATGCACAGAATGCACGAAGGTAAAAACCTTGTGCTTTTACAACCACTTTAAAGTAATTGTAAAGTCCTGCTTTTTTTTTTTAATAAAACATGTCATACTTACCTGCTCTGTTGCAGTGGATTTGCACTGAGCAGCCCCGATCCTCCCCTTCTTGGGTCCCTCTTCACTGCTCCTGGCCTCTCCTTCCCGACGAGTGCCCCCATAGACCAGCAGCTTGCAATGGGGGCACCCGAGCTGAGTCAGAGCTCCGTGTATCCATTCAGACACGGAGCCCCGACTCTGCCCCACCCCCTTTCTCCCCTGATTGGCTAACTGACTTTGATTAACAGCCGGGGAGCTAACGGCGCCGCGGCTGTGCCCCAGCCAATCAGGAGGAGAGTGTCGGACAGCTGAGGAAATCGTGGACATCGCTGGATAGAGATGGGGCTCGGCGTAAGTATTAGGGGGGCTGCTACACACAAAAGGGTTCTTATCTTAAATACATAGAATGCATCAAGATAAAAAAAAAAAAAAAAAACGTTTTTCCTTTACAACTCCTTTAAGCTTACAAGTGTTACTAGTTAATCCAACCCTACAAATTACATAAAAACGCTTGGAAAATATTTAATGGAGAGTGCAAAAACGCCAGTTTCTCTACTGTTCATTGTAGGACACAGCCGGAACTCTAGATTGTAACCTTAGGAACCTCCCAAAGCAGTGCCAGAGATGGTACCCAACTTTTTTAGGGGAACACTGGAAATAAAAAAAAAAAACCCACACACCTACAAAGGGCATGGGAAAAGCCAAAAGTTAGCAGTAGACTGAAACTTCGGCCGCCGAAACATATGGCCGAAAGAAGAAAAGGTGCCGACAATGGGGCGTGGTCTTCTCCCATGCCGCCCATTGGGGGGCGTCATCCTGGCGGCTCAATGTCCTGTCCTCCCCTCCTTGCACAGTGGCGGGACATTGAATCAGTGTGACGTGATCACAGGAGACGGAACATTGTTTTTGCGGCCGGGAAATTCAAATCCAGCTCGGTGACACAGCGGGAGATCGCCGCTCTGATCCGGACACTAACGAGGCTGCATGGATCTCTTGTATCATGTCTGCAGTCTGACCATCTCCTGTATTATGTCTGCTAGAGGTGCACCAAATGGAAACTTTGCTAATACTATTAGCAGTGTGTTTAAGTAAGAGACTGAGGACACGATACAAGAGAAGGTTAGAGACTGAGGACACGATACAAGGGAAGGTTAGAGACTGAGGACACGATACAAGAGAAGGTTAGAGACTGAGGACACGATACAAGAGATGGTTAGAGACTGAGGACACGATACAAGAGAAGGTTAGAGACTGAGGACACGATACAAGAGATGGTTAGAGACTGAGGACACGATACAAGAGAAGGTTAGAGACTGAGGACACGATACAAGAGAAGGTTAGAGACTGAGGACACGATACAAGGGAAGGTTAGAGACTGAGGACACGATACAAGGGAAGGTTAGAGACTGAGGACACGATACAAGGGAAGGTTAGAGACTGAGGACACGATACAAGAGAAGGTTAGAGACTGCAGACTGCATTTTTCTTGCACTAAAAAAGGTGCCAATAATGGGCAACAATAAATTCATATTCATTTAAATGGATGATGATGGATGGATGGAGCCTAATCAAGCTTTACCATTACTTCAGCATTGTGAATTCACAGAGGATTTAAACCTAATAGACAAAAATTGCAGCAAAACCAGGAAATAAGAAAGAAAAACGTGTGGTCCGAGGCTTACCCAGCTCCTGCTACAACGCACAGCTCTCTCTGCAATGGATGAACACTAACAGTGCGGGGGCTCGATAAGTCTACAGGCGATCGTACTTCATAGGTTGTTCCAGGGGTTCTGCGATCCATCAGCGATAGCATTGAATCCCAGTGACTGACTATCAGGACAGAACCATCAGCTGAATAGAAACCGAAGGAAGAGAAGCTTTCTTCCTCATCACGATAGATCTGTAGAGAAAATCAGGACAAGCCTTACAAATCACAACTGTACCAGGAAACCGACAAGTCCATGGCCAAGGAACATTTAGATAATTATTTAAAATCTCTCTCTATAACAAGACCTTAAATTCCACCCTTTACATTGGATAACATGTAAAAAAGAAGTTAACATGCATCTCCTATGGGACTTTATTGCAGCCAAAATTATACAGACAAGTACATTTTATAGTAAAAAAGTAAAAAAGGTTTTATTGATCAACAAGGTTAAAATTCCTCTAGGTCACAAAACAGATCCTCATTCTTGGGATTTTTAAGGCAATTTAAAAACATTTTGTAAAAAAAAAAAAAAAATTGTAATTTGCTTAAAAAAAAAAAAAAAAAAAAAAAAAATTCAACAAATTTCATCATGACATGACATAAAAGTGCTTTTCAACAAGACAGTATGTTTAAGATGCACGAAAGCAGTATTGAAATTTCTCTAGACAGCATGACTTCACATCTAATGCTTATATCTCCTAATCAGGAGTGAGAATACCATGTATCATATCTTATTATTTAGATGACCACCAAATATTACCAACGCGTTTCAACTGTAAACGGTCTTCTTCAGGGGACGTAAAGTGGAATATGCATAGATGAATAGACCAGATCTACAGCTTTAAATTGTTGCGGCACATCTCATGGGGGGGTCTCCAGTAGGAATATAGAAAATAATTCAATCCAGATGGCCGCACTCCAACATCAATTTATTTATTGGTAAAAAAAAAAAAAAAATCATACAGCAAAAGATGAAATCAACAGCTGACATGTTTCACACCGTAACTACTGGTGCTTACTCAAAGCTATGAGTAAGCACCAGTAATTATTTTCTATATGCTACTTTGCATACTGAGCCAGCACCGTTATTTGAGGAGAAGATTTTTTTGTGGCCCAGACACCTGGAGCGGGTTCTTTTCTCCAGTAGGAATGGCGAGGTCATGCAACCAGCAAGGGGTCAAGGACGGACAGACAGGGCAAAAACTGCAGGCCAACCACTCAAAGATCCAACCAAAGATGGATAAGCATATAGGGGGCATGTGGTATATCAGCCAGAGGAAAAATAGATGTATAAAAAGGAAATGGAATAAATGTTAGGACTAAGCCAGCCCCACGGGGATCTGCATAGGAATAGGTACCATATCTTAAGTGACCCAGACAGTCAATTTACTTGTCTGTGAGACTGGCCAATTTTTTTTGTAAAATATAAGTTGATGTTACGCCAAGTAAACCGATACCAAACATGTCACACTTTAAAAATTGCACACACTTTGTAGAAGGGCGCCAAAAGTACTAAAAATTATCCATAGGCGACGCTTTAAAATGTTACACAGGTTACCAGTTTAGAGTTACAGAAGAGGTCTTGAGCTAGAATTATTGCTCTCGCTCTAATGATCACAGCGATACCTCACATGTGTGGTTTGAACGCCGTTTACATATGTGGACACGACCTACGTATGCGTTCGCTTTTGCGTGCAGGGGGCATTAAGACAAAAAAACAAAAAAACAAAAAAAAAAAAATGTTGTTATTGTTTATTTTATTTTTACACTTTCCCTTAAAAAAAAAAAAAAAAAAAAAAAAATAAAATGTATTTTTCTGATCGCCCTTATTCCTATTACAAGTAATGTAAACATCCCTTGGAATAGGGCATGACAGATCCCCTTTACAGAGAGATCTGGGGTCTATAAGTCCCCACATCTCTCCTCTATGCTGGAAAGCCTGAGATAAAAATAAATAAAATATATCAATCCTAGGCTTTCCACTTTCCAGCAAAATAGAAATAAAAATGCCAGTGTTTACATCTGCCAGAGCCGGAAGCGATGTTATAACGTCGCTTCCAGCCTCCGAGGGTCAGAGATGGCCAGGGACCTTCTGGTCTACGGCCAGCTCTATTGTAAACCGGTGCCACCGCAGGATCCATTCTCCAGCTCCCCGATCAGGAGTGAAGGGGACGTCCCGTCCCCCCCTGCTGCCTCTAAAAGCAATAAAAAGCAGCTAAATACATACCAGCGTGACTTCACCGCGACTTGCATACGACTTCTTTAACAGAAGTCAATGCAAGTCGTGGTGAAGTTGCACCAAAAGTGGTCTAGGTTGGAGCGGCTTGAGTCGCACCGATTAGAACGGTTCCATTGCAGTTAATGGGGTGTGACTTGTCATGCAAGTTTGAACTCTCAAGTCGCATGACAAGTTGTGGCAGTGTGAACCAGGGCTTATAACAAAAAACAAAACAAAAAACAAACACATAGCTGTATTACAATGTAACATTTTTTGAACAGAAAATGCAAAAAGGAAAGAGAACAAACACTGACCTCATCGAAGACAGAGCGAGTGACATCTCCACAGCGCACGGTGCCGTCATAGCTGAGCGACAGCAAATGAGCCGGATTCCATGGACAGAAAGACAGGCGGCCGACGCCACGTGAATGGAGTTCAAACATATAAATTTCCTTTTCATCCGAATTGTCATCCTACAAAAAAAAAAAAAAAAATTATATGAATAAAGATGAACCCAGGTGTCGGTCAGAAAAAGAAAAAAAAACAAAAAAAACGAACAAGTGTAAGTATTTGAGCAACTCTGACCAGGACCAAAATTGTAACGTCTAGAGTGACGATTGGGTCAAAGCAACTCCAAAAATGCAGCTCTTGTGGATTGTTCCCGGTCTGCAGTGCTTTGGTTTGGTCTGAGCCCCGGAAGGTGGCCCTCAGCGCTGACCCAATCAGCCATACTAGTTCAATGAGGTTACAAGCATCCCCCACCCCCACCCACGACAGCAAAGCAGGTAGCAGGATCGCATACCTGCACTTCCAGGTCTGGGGCGCGCGCACACACACACAGCGTTGACCCACTCCCGCTGTGACTGGACACAGCAGGAGCCAATCAGTGGGTCCGGTGGACACGATGTCCGATAGAACCCGCCGATTGTTCCCGGGAATGATAGAACATCGGTCCTACCTATGTAAACAGGGCAGATCGTTGTTCTGTGAAAAGGGGGGAGGTAGTGATCCTGTGTTTCTGCCAAGGAGGAACACGGATCTCTGCCTTCCCACAGTGCAAGCACCTCCCTTACCAGTTAGCAAGCACTCCCTAGGAAACACAGTTAACCTTTTGACCGCCTCTGATGTTAAAGTGATCGTAAAGTCAAATTTGTTTTAATCAATAAAAACAAACATGTTATACTTACCTGCTCTGTTGCAGTGGATTTGCACAGAGCAGCCCCCGATCCTCCTTCTCGGACCCCTCCCTCCCGTTTAGTGCCCCCACAACAAACAGCTTGCTATGGGGGGCACCTGAGCCAAGTCACTGCTCCCTGTGTCCATGCAGACACAAAAAGTTGTGGCCCGGCCCCACCCCCTCTCCTGATTGGAAGGCTGAATGACAGCAGGGGGAGCCAAATAGCGCCGTTGCTGTGTCACAGCCAATCAGGAGGGACGGCCGAGGGACTCATGGAGAGGCTGCTACACACAGAAGGCTTTTTATCTTAACGCATGGAAGGCATTAAGATAAAAAACCTTCTGACTTTACAACTCCTTTAACCTGTTCCCAGACAGTGTCATTGGTACAGTGGCAGTGCATATTTTTAGCACTGATCACTGTATTAGTATCACTGATCCCAAAAATTATCACTCAGTGTCAGATTTGTCGCCGCAATGTCACAGTCCCGCTTTAAGTCACTGATCGCCGCAATTAAGAATAAAAAATTCCATTAACCTATCCCATAGTGTGTAGACGCTATAAAATTTTGCGCAAACCAATCAATATGCGCTTATTGGGATTTTTGATTTTTTTTTTTTTACCAAAAATATGTAGCAGAATACATATTATCCTAGATTTATGAAGAAATTAGATTTTTTCCATTTTTTTTTTATAGGATAGGTTTTATAGCAGAAAGTAAAAAATATTGTTTTTTTTTTTCCCCAAAATTGTCGGGTCTTTATGTTTATGGCACAAACAATAAAAACCGCAGGAGGTGATCAAATACCACCAAAAAGAAAGCTGTATTTGTGGGAAAAACAAGGACATAGATTTTATTTTGGGTACAGCGTCGCACGAACCGCGCAATTGTCAGTTAAAGCAACGCAGCGCCGTATCGCAAAAAATGGCCTGGTCATGAAGGGGGCGGGGGGGCAAACCTTCCGGAGGGCAAGTGGTTAAAAGGTATAAAACCTGGGCAAGTGTGTATTGAAGAGATGTACTGCCTATGGGTTTTTTTTCTAATTTTGCCTTGACATACTTTAAACACACAGACATTTACTGCGGGAGGGCGGCCCGGCACGGGCAGGCTGGATCACGTACGTGTACTTCATCCAGCCTGTTCTGGTTTAGGGGGCAGGCAGCAAGCCACTCCGATGACCGCTGTGTCAGCTGCCAGGGGGATCATGTGATCACTATGCGATCACATGGTCAACAAAGCGGTTATGAATAAATTTCATTCATAACAGCTGTGTTTCCTATGCTGCGATTGGACCAGGTACTATGTGATAGCTGTGGGCCAATCACAGCACCCTGTACCATGTTATTAGCTTTAGCCAATCACAGATCACTAGTAATCCTGGCACCCATTCTTGACAGGTCAAAAACATTTGCTGTTACAATGATCATCACCGTACAGCAGCCCATTCAAATGAATAGGCTGCTGCGCCCGAGCAAATACAGCCGTAGGGGAGACCACGTGGATGTGACTCAGGGGGCTTAGTAGTGATCATAAATTTTCTCCAAATAGTTCAAATTCTTCTGGGCGCCATTAAAAAACAAATCATGAAGAGGTCCTCAGATAACTGACAGATAACATAAGAGTCCATTCACTTACCACATTCCAGAGTCCAACATTCCCGTACTTATCTCCGGATGCCACAAGTGTCCGCCTTTCAGAGGGATGGATGGCTACAGAAAATATTCGACCGGGAACAACTTTGGCAACATCCTCCGCTCGCAGCTTCATTTTCTTCAGACTTTTTTCATAGCTGACAAGTGACATGGAACAGAAAATCGTCACACGGATGTTTGAAAGGAGCTCAGAATAGATGTGAACCTCAACCACTTAAAGCGGAGTTCCGGCCACAGAATTTTACAGAATACAGGCATTCCGTCACACTTCATTAGCAACTTAAATAAAGTATATCTATCAGGGCTGTGGAAATTAAAGATTAATTCCTCGATTAATCGTTAATTTTTTTGAACGATCACAATTTTTTTTTTGATCGGTAGGCTGCCTGCCCTGGGTCCGCTTTGGGCCAAGCTGTGGGTGCAGCGCTCCGCTCCCTCCTCCACTATATGTCATACACACTCTGCGGGCATCTCCCGCTGCGTGTCTCCGAGCTGAGTGTGAAAACTTTGGCCTCGCTGTGAGAAAAGTCCCACCCTCCTCCTAGATCAGCTCGTGTGATAGGCGCAGTGTTCTGTCTATAGGCGCAGTGTTCTGTCCATCACACGAGCTGATCTAGGAGGAGGGCGGGACTTTTCTCACAGCGAGGCCAAAGTTTTCACACTCAGCTCCGAGACACACAGTGGGAGATGCCCTCAGACTGTGTAATCCAGGCACAGACTACGGTGAGGTTGAGGATTATGGGCACCGTGAAGCTGAGGATTATGGGCACCGTGAGGCTGAGGATTATGGGCACCGTGAAGCTGAGGATTATGGGCACCGTGAAGCTGAGGATTATGGGCACCGTGAAGCTGAGGATTATGGGCACCGTGAAGCTGAGGATTATGGGCACCGTGAAGCTGAGGATTATGGGCACCGTGAGGCCGAGATTATGGGCACCGCGAGGCCGAGATTATGGGCACCGCGAGGCCGAGATTATGGGCACCGTGAGGCCGAGATTATGGGCACGGTAAGGCTGAGATTATGACGTGTGACGTCCTAGCCATGCCCCGCTATGTCCGGCTTCGGACGTTGCCATAACAACGGTGCTAAATCAGCTAAAAGTAGTTGGATCTGTATGTGCGTTATAATTAATTGAAATTAGTCAATCTAAAAAAAAAAAAAAAAAAAAAAAAAAAAAAAAAATTTCGATTAATCGAGTTGCATGCTGGCTAGCCAGCATGCACCTCTCGATCTCGCGCATGCGCGATGCTCTGGTGGCCGTAGATTTTTTTTTTTTCTTACAGTACTGCCCCACTGCCTCCTGGGAAATGATGACTCACAGTTCCCAGGAGCACAGGCAAGGGAGGAAGTGATGTGGACCCGGAAGTGGCAGATTAGGAGCTACCACCTAGCAACAGGGTATTTCTGGTGAGTTAAAAAAAATTTTTTTTTGCTCCAAATCTTTTTTTATAGTAATAAAAGGAAATGTTTTTTCTGGGTGGAACTCCGCTTTAAAAGGACTGGGCCTATTTTTTACACTTGGCGTTTACAAGTTAAAATGGGGTTTTTTTTGCTAGAAAATTACTTAGAACTCCCACGCATTGTATATTTTTTTCCAGACATCCTAGAAAATAAAATGGCGGTCGTTGCAATACCGTATTTACGCAGCGGTCTTACAAGACGCAATTTTTATGGAAAAAAAATACTCATAAGTAATTTAAAAAAATAAGAGAAAACAAAACAAAAACAAACACACAACAGTAAAGTTAGCCCATTTTTTTTTTTATATTGTGAAAGATAATGTTACTAATTAAATTGAGAACCCAACATGTCACGCTTCAAATTTCGCCCGCACGCAGAATGACGAAAAACTTTGACACTTACAAATCTCCATAGGCGACGTTTAAAAATTTCTACAGGTTACCAGTTTTGAGTTGCAGAGAAGGTATAGTGCTAGAATTATTGCTCTCGCTCTAACGATCGCGGCAATTCCTCACATGTGTGGTTTGAACACCGTTTTCATATGCGGCGCATAACTTTTAAAATAAAAAAATGTAATCTCAAATTTTTTTTTTATTCCTATGACAAAGGAATGTAAACATCCCTTGTAATAGAAACGAGAGAGAGAGAGAGAGAGAGAGAGAGAGAGAGAGAGAGAGAGAGAGAGAGAGAGAGAGAGAGAGAGAGAGAGAGAGAGAGAGAGAGAGAGAGAGAGAGAGAGAGAGAGAGAGAGAGAGAGAGAGAGAGAGAGAGGAGAGAGAGAGAGAGAGAGAGAGAGAGAGAGAGAATTGGGCTAACTTTGTGGTTTAGTTTTTGTTTTTTTAATTCATTGAAGCCCCCCCCCCCAAAAAAAAAAACTGCATTTGAAAGACCGCTGCACAAATACAGCGTGACAAAATATTGCAACGACTGCCATTTTATTCTCTAGGGTCTCTGCTAAAAAGATATATATAAAATGTTTGGCGTTTCAAAGTAATTTTCTTGCTAAAAATACTGACTTTAACTTGTAAAGCAACAAGTGTCAGAAAAAGCCTTAGTCTTTAAGTGGTTAAACTGACCTCATTTGCAGACCAAAGTTCATCCCTTTGGTCTGTAAAATGAACAGAAAGATACAAAGTTTCTTTTTACCTCTCTTTCAGTGCTGAGCAATGTTGTTGATAAACATTGCTGGCTGTTTTTTGGACAGCCGTGAGCAGGGAACAGTTCTGCGCTTGTTACGTTACAAGATTTGACAATTATTCCTGCAGCTCTAGCACCTTTACATTTTTAAATGAACTGTTTAGACAAAGTCCGTTGCTGAGATGTTCAACCCGTGCTTACCTCTTTAGGTCTTTCACAGTCTTATTTGTTGGGGTTTTAATAGTCTCCTGTATCAAAAAAAAAAAAAAAAAAAAAAAGTTACTTATCTCCTTCAATGCCGGGCACTTTCTTCCCCTTCCTGCCCAGGCCAATTTTCAGCGCTGTCACACTTTGAATGACAATTGCGCAGTCATGCAACGCTGTACCCAAATTATACTTTTATCATTTTTTCCACACAAAGAGCTTTCTTTAGGTGGGAAAAACAAGTTTTTCTTTGTTTGATATAAAATTTTGCAAATAATCTTTCTTCATAAATTCAGGCCAAAATGTATTCTGCTACACTTCTTTGGTAAAAAAGGTTTTTTTTTTTTTTTTTTTTTTAATTACATACGGTGCAGTACAGCATCATCATATAACTATGAACTATACCTGGCGTGGTGGTGATCAGGGACACTGACTGGTGACAGCATGAAAAAAAAAAAAAAATAGAAAGTTTATTTTTTTTTAACACACTGACTTCAGCAATACAGTGTTACCATAGTAACTGTACTACGCTGAGTGATCCGGATTTTTTTTTCCTAATACACATTATGATAGCTTATAACCAGAGAATTTCACTGGTATAAGCAACCATTTTTACGGAATAAAACTGATTTATTCAATGTTTCCCATTGTTATTAGCTGCGATTGGCCACAGCTAATCACGCGGTACAGATGGACTGTGATTGGCGCTGTCTGTACCATGTGATCACTGTGATCACCAAATCACAGATAGCAACAGAATTGTACAGAATTAATGGCATGAAAAAAAGCCATCCATTGTTTACAATGGTCACGTGATCTGCTGTGATTGGTCACAGCGATCACATGGTAGAGACAGTGGGCCGATATCGTGATCAGTCATTGACGGTGTCCGGTGGACACAGCCAGTGACAGATTGCACTCACACCATTGCAAAACGACAGCCGGGCGGGACTTTGTTCCGGGTGGACGTCATATGGTTAAATCATTCAATATTTATTTAAAAAGATGAGGAAAAAGATGAGCAAAATAAAAAAACTTCCTAATATCAGACCTGGCTGATTGAAGTCCACATTCTCATGAATTGGTCCATTGCCTGATCGTCATCCTGTTGGTTCATTGGAATCATCTCAATGGGACCCGGAGGTTTCATAAGCCGCACCTTATATAACAAAAACACAGGAACTTGTAAAATATACACGATGAAAGATGCCGAATGTTTAAAAAAAAAAAAAATTATATGTACAACCTTGCCACACATTGGAAATATTATTGTTGGACACAAGAGTGACCATTCATATGATAAAAATCCCAAGTCAGGTACACACTATAGAGGGATACGTTTTGTTCATATTTCATGTCTGGAGATCTACAACCACTTTAACCCCTTCAATACCGGAAGCTTTTACCCCCTTCCTGCCCAGGCCAATTTTCAGCGCTGTCACACTTTGAATGACAATTGCGTGGTCATGCAACACTGTATCAAAATTAAATTTTTATCATTTTTCTGAGACAGTTTCTTTTTTGTGGCATTTAATCACCACTGGGTTTTTTTAGTTTTTGCTAAATGAATGAAACACAAAACAAAAAACAATTTTTCTTAGTTGGTTATAAAATTTTTGCAAATAAGTAATTTTTTAACTTTCTTCACCGATGTGCACCAATTAGAATGCACCAATGAGGCGCCACCAATAAGCTGCAATCAGGGATCCAATTTCTAAAAATCCAACATTTAAGAAATGTCACCAGAACAAAAAAAGTGAAGGGAAATCTGTTCTGGTGTCAACAAAAGAAATTCTTCTCCGTCCGCAGAGATTTACTTTCACTTCCTGTTGCGTCTTTGGGACAGGAAGTGAACAGAAATCTCCCCAACAAGCCAGACACCAATAGTTTGACAGGCTTCGACCCTTCCCTACTCAAACCAATGGAAGAAGTTTTTTTTTTCGTTGCCCAACTTCATCTACTGTACACACTAATTG
>JBBGZY010003789.1:30000-41220 GCA_037952925.1 Lithobates clamitans
GCCTTAGGCAAAACTTACACATGAGGCCCCACGGACTGGGACGCTCCGTGATGAGGCCGCTATTCCTCAGGCTGCAGGCAGTATCTGATTTGTCCATCAGCTTCTAAGCCACAGAGTCCCAGTGGGGGGCAGGCAGAGCCGCTGGCGTCAACTTCAGTGATTGAGAACAGGCAAATTAGGAGGCCGCGAGGCCCCTGTGAGTGCGAGGTCTTAGGCGACCGCCTAATTTGCCTAATTAGAGAGCCGCCTCTGCCTGTAATAAAGTTTATGTATAGAGTTCACTTGAAGGGGGATAACACTACAGGCCATAATAAAAGATCATATTTAAACACAAACTAACCTCCAGCAATTTTATGGAGTTTAGGAATTTTGCATTCTCCTTTATATTTTTCAGCCTTGCACGCTCGTATGCAGAGAGTTCCATCTGTTCCTGAAAAGCAAAAAATACAATGTGAAACTAAATGTGGCAAAAAAACAAAAGCCTGTTCGATTGCTGATGCTCCAAGTCTAAAAGCCCTGTACATGGGGGGGGTATTAGCAGGGGAACTGTATTGTATTTCATTTACAATTTAATGGGGAACAGTGACACTAATACAGTGATCAGTGCTAAAAATATGCACTGTCACTGTACTAATGACACTGGCTGGGAAGGGGTTATCATTAGGGGTGATCAAAGGGTTAAATGCGTTCCTAGAGAGTGCTTTCTAACTGTGGGGGGGGGGGGGAGGTGCTTGTACTATGGGAAGGTAAAGATTAGTGTTCCTCCTTCCCTTCTCAGAGAACGGCGACCTGCCTTGTTTACATAGGCAGGCTGCTGTTCTGCCTGTGTCCCGAACCATGTCCAATTACAGAGGGAGCGGGTCACCGCGCCCCGGACCCGAAGTGCAGGATCACGTGCAGGTACGTGAATCTGCACAGGAGAGCTTCCTTGCCAGAAAAAAAAATATATATATAAAAATGTATAATATAATATATATATATATATCCTGCAGGGAAAAAAAAAAAGTGCCCATGCTGATCTCTGGAAAGTACTGGTTGCTTGGCCGTGTGGTTTCATTATTTTCTGAATCACTGATCAGAAACAAGTACGCAGCAAGTGAAGTCAGAACTCTTCTCCTGTATACAAGTTTTGGAGCAGCGACTTGCAGCATCGATCCACTGGATCAACAAGATAACCAGCCAAGGAACATTTTAATTGGTTGCTGCCCATGTAACACACCTGCTGTGGCAAAAGGATGAGATAAATGCCGACACACTGCATACATGCATCACTGGGCGGCTGGTGTGTCGGCTCTGAAAAGCGCGTTCCCAGCATAGAGACCAAGCAGCCAGGCAGCTCTCGGTCCCCACTAACAACTGCTAGCCGGATGGACCGACTCCCAATCATGTGACCACTGTGACAGTCAATCACATGATTGTTAATCCTTAGACTGGAGGGGTTTTTGGTCCCCCCCCCCCCTTTTTATAGTATTTTTTAAAGAATGTGGAAACTGGTAGTGCAGTTCAATTCACACCCGCAGCTAATAAACATCAATATAGGAAAGAAAGAAGAAAAAAAAAAAATGCGCCATTTTTAAAATTTTAAAGAATAAAAAAAAAAAAAAAAAAAAAAAACAAAAAACAAAACACAAGCAGCAATTCTCCTGTATGACATAATTACAGTTCCACAATATTATATAAAATATAATCTCGCTAATTAAACACATAAAGACAGACAATGGTATAGACAAAAGTCCATAAATCAATCCACCAGTAGTAAATTAGTGAATCTTGAATGTCGCTAATAGATTCCACCATCCACCACCTCATGCAGTGCCGCCACCAAGCGTGGAATTGGCTGCTTACCAGCTCCAAGTGATCCCTCATTACAAGGGATCCTTCAATGCATTTTGGCTAAAAATCCAGCCCGGGCCTGTCTCCTGGTTACATAGCGTGAGTTATTGGTGCCCCTGGACGACGTCATCTGTCGAATCGCGTAGGTAGGAGCAACGTGCTGATGTCACCATCACCCTCGTGTCCCGGAAGGACGGGTTTGTTTGGTTGTGCGTCGGCCAGGTACACAAAACTTTAGGCGTTTACAATTTCACCTTGATTTAAGCGCATTATTTTTTTGCTTCAATAAATGTTTAAAAGATTTTACACCATGTGGAGCCTTTTATCTTCTGGGTGTACCGTTTATCCAATCCAATAAGTGACGCCCCAAAAACAGGGGAGCCGTGTAACCAGGAGAAAGGCCCGGGTTGGGTTTAAGCCAAAATGCATTGAAGGATCCCCTTGTAACGAGGGATCATTTGGAGCTGGTGAGCAGCCAATTCTACTGTTGGTGGCGGGTGTTTCGTCACATATGGCGACCCCATCACATTTGGCTACCCGCTGGAGTGCGCATGCGCGACGCCGCCATATGCGTTTCAACAGTTTTAGGACAAAAAAGAGCACACTAAAACCATCACGGAAGTGACGTTCCGTCGCCGCCATCTTGCTACACCCTGCGCTTCTCCATAGTAAGGATACACTGAGAAGGGGGAAAGCGGACATCTTGGTACACCCCGCACTCCTCCATAGTAAGGATACACTGAGAAGGGGGGAAAGCGGACATCTTGCTACACCCCGCACTCCTCCATTAGTAAGGATACACTGAGAAGGGGGAAAGTGGACATCTTCTTACACCCGCCAGAGTCTTGCATTTTACACTTATTTTTAGCAGTAAAGTGACTTTATCTAGTGAAATACAGGACTTACAATCCGTCTGACTCGTTAGATGATGAATTTTAAAAGCAGCGTCAAGCCTGCTTATGTCATAGGTTTGCTAATCTGACAGAAGTTCGCTGCTTTAAAATTTAATATCTAACCAGTCAGACGGAGTTCTAAGTTCTGTATTTCACTATATAAACTCAGTTTACTGTTACAAATAAGTGTAAAATGCGAAGCTCCGGTGGGTGTAACAAGATGTCCGCTTTCCCCTTCTCAGTGTATCCTTACTATTGAGGAGTGCGGGGTGTAGCAAGATGGCGGTGACGGAACGTCACTTCCGTTACACATTCTGAGGGGTCGCCCAATCTGACGAAACAGCTGTTGGAATCTTTTTAGCAACGTTCAAGATTCACCAATTTACTACTGGTGGATTGATTTACGGACTTTTGTTTAGAACATCGTCTGTTATTATGTGATTAATTAGCGCAATTCTGTTTTATACAAAACATTAATTCACACCCGCCGCCAATAAACCTCACCTGTACAGTAAAAGCAATGCGGGAGACATTACCTGATCGGACTTTTCCTCACTATCAGATTCATCCGTGGACGGTTCCTCTTCTACAATTTTAGGGTTAACATTCATGTTGGCCAGCAGACTGGCTGCATCGTCTGTCTCAGAGGATATCTTCTCCTCCTCCAGGGTCTCGTATTGAAGCTTCTTGTTCCTAACACTTCTCCTTACACCATTTGTAGTTGCAGTGCTGGGAGCAGAGACATCGGATCCACTTTCCTGCTGGGATCAGAACCAGATTGCTTCACATAACAGACAGCAGAGATTTCACATACACAGCAAATAATGCAACACAAAACGCTTTAAGATAATCGATTTTCAATGCCTCTACTGGCTCTCTTCTGAAAATATTAGTTGCCTGGCTGTTTCTGTCTGAAAGTCAAAATAAACTTCCATTGTTTGTACCTACAAGGCGTACTTATTAGGTAGGGATGCACGATACCTTTTTTTTTTTTTTTTTTTTACGAGTACCGATACTTTTTTTTTTTTTTAGTACTCGCCGATACCAATTACCGATACCTACTGCAACTGTTTTGTTTTAATGTCAACTGTCAGCAATGGTACAAAGCATTGAAAGTTATTTACAAATGGAATAAATATATAATTATTTTTTTAATTCAGCGCTTTTTCAATGTAAAATGTGTATATATGTGTAAAAATATTCACTAACAAAGCAAACAAAAAAAAAAAAAGTTTTAAATTGTTTATCTTTTATAAAATAGACGTGAACAAAAGAAAAAAAAAGCAGGAAAAATAATAATTAAATGGATGAGAATAGAGAGTTAATTAAGGCTGAGTAATTAGGTAAATTAGGAGTTATCAGAGGAACATTTGTTCATTCCTGCAGATGAAGAAACAGAAATATACAAAAAGAAACAATGTTTCTTTTTTATTTTAGCGTGTTAGTGGTTGAGCAATGTTGTTAATAAACATTGCCGGCTGCTTTTATTTTTTTGTGACAGCTCCAATTACCGAACTTCCTTAACACCGGGGGGAGACCCCACCGACAGCTCAAAAGAGCCGAGCCTGAAAGTATCGGTTTCAGATATCGGTGCATTTGCACGAGTACCGATACTTGTGCAAATAGTCAGCATCCAATAATAGTATCGGTTGCAACCCTAATTATAGGTACTATAAATATCTCCTAAACGTGCACCGTTCAGGAGATATTTACCGTATATGCAGCCGATGACATCATCAGCACATGCGCTCTGAAAGAATGGCCACCCGTGCCGTTTCTTCAGAGCCCTGTGCCGTGACCGGCATCTCCCAAAGCAGCTCCGGCCAGTCACACAGCCCGAGTCCATGGACCCGGAAAGAAAGACAGACGAAGATGGATGTGGTCTCCAGCGGCGACAGCGAGGGCTTCGTTTGCAGGCAAGCTTCACATAATGTGCTAGTATGCGATGCATACTAGCACATTATGCCTTTACTTTGCAGGTCAGAGAAAAAAAAAAAAAAAGAGAGAAGGAAGAAAAAGAGAGAAGAGAGAAGGAAGAAAAAGAGAGAAGGAAGAAAAAGAGAAAGGAAGAAAAAGAGAGAAGGAAGAAAAAGAGAGAAGGAAGAAAAAGAGAGAAGGAAGAAAAAGAGAAGAGAGGAAAAGAGAAAGAAGAAAGAAGAAGAAAGAAGTTTATTTCCTCTTTAAATACATTTGAGCCCCAAAAACAAATAAAAATCAGGTTGATATGGACCTGAAACAGCTGGCTGCCCACTGTGCATGCACAAGCTGCAGTGTACTTTGTGGATGGTCCTGCAGTTTCATAGGACCTGTGATATGTCCCAGAAGGTTGCCTAGGACCCCCCCCCCCCCCTTACACACACACAAAAAAAACCCTCCAAAAAACATGGAAGGGGAGGGGTTAAAGCTGAACTTCCCCTTTATCATTATTATACAGGATTTATATGGCGCCAACAGTTTGCGCAGTGCTTTACAACATGGGGGCAGACAGTACAGTACACTTACAATACAAATCAATACAGGAGGAATCAGAGGACCCTGCTCGTTAGAGCTTCCAATCTAGAAAGGAGGGTCAAGTGGAACAAAAAGATAATAACTGTGGGGGGAGGATCAGATGGAAAAAATGAGAATACAGTTGTTAGGTGTGGGTAGCGTAGGCTTCTCTGAAGAGAAGGGTTTTCAGGGATTGTCTAAAACAGCGGTTCTCATCTCCTGTCCTCGGGGCCCACTAACAGGCCAGGTTTGCAAGATAACTGAAATACAAACACAGGTGATATCAATTGCTGCTCAGTGATTGCAGTATTCTCGTCTGCATCTCCCCGAGGTAAAAATCTGGCCTGTTAGTGGGTCCTGAGGACAGGAGTTGAGAACCACTAGCTAATAGAGTAGGAGATAAATCGGACAGATTAGGGTAAGGAGTTCCATAGGATTTGGAGAGGCTCTGGAAAAGTCCTGGAAGCGAGCATGGGAGGAGGAGATGAGAGAGCTGGAGAGCAGGAGGTCTTGGGAGGAATGAAGAGAACGAGTTTTAGGGTAATGTCACAGAAAACCAACTCTCAAATTGTAGCTACATTGGTGGCCCCTTAACTGGTTACAGCAGATACACCCCCCCCCTACTTCTGATGAATGGACTACCTTGACTTTTGGTATCACGGTTGCTCCTTTTCTATTCTCACTACTTTGTTTTCTTGTCTTTTTTTACCCCCCCACTTATCTCCTCCTAAGTTGTCAGCAACATTCTATTATAGTTTGTTAAACTGACTGCCCCTTTAATCTGTGGGCAATAATAAAGCGGATGTTCACCCTCTGAGGGAACGGCCCTCCAACAATCCACCCCTTCCATTCCACCCCCCCCCCCACCTCTCAGGAGGTGTGGTCTTTTATCCATAAATAAATAAAAGTGGGGGTGGTTTGGTCAGGCAAAGACCTGCTTTAAGTACCGCCAATTAGCCCATCCCAAATTGGGAGAGATAGAATGATATGACAATTTTTCTCTGAACCAACTTTTCTTACTGCACTACAAGTTTGATCCATAATTTGCACAATTTTGTAAGAGATAACAAATTACCATATTTATTGGCGTATAACACGCACTTTTTTCCCCCTTAAAAATCAGGGGAAAAAAAAAAAAAAAAAATCGCCGGTGCGTGTTATACGCCGATCCCCTGCGATCCTGAGCTTCAAAATCGCTGACCGCGATTTGAAAATGGCGCCGCCGAAATACACAGAGCTGGTCCTCGGCTCTTCTCGGCCACTTTCGGCTTCACTCGAGCGCCGCCCGAACCTAGCCGAGTGTACTCGGCTAGGTTCGGATAGCTCCGCTCACAGTCACGCCCATCCCGGGCGGGACTACGAGTGGAGCCGAAAGGGAACGAGAGCCGCCGAGAAGAGCCGAGGACCGGCTCTGTGTATTTCGGCGCCGGCGGTGCCATTTTATAAATTGCGGTGGGCGATTTTGAAGCTCAGGATCGCAGGGGATCACAGTTTCAAACTGCGAGCTGCAAGGCTGCGCTGACAAGGCTGCACTGGGGCAAGGCTGCATTGATGGGCATTTAAATGTAAGTTTTTTCCCTTAAAATTCCCTCCTAAACTTGGGGTGCGTGTTATACGCCGGCGCGTGTTATACGCCGATAAATACGGTTTTTGTCACCTTGTACATAATTACTGTGTTTTCTGAAGTGGATTGTATGCTTTTGGAATATACCAATACTGACAAGGACATCGATTGTCTGCAAGGTGACAATATAAAGAATTATGGGGAAAAAAAAAAAAAAAAGCAGCATCCTGACACTTTTTTTTAGCATGCTTTTTATCTCTATATTTATTCTGGGTCAAAGATTTCAAAATAAACAAAGCCAAAGGATCGGCATGACAGCCAGGGAACCAACATTTTACAAAGGAGATGTCCAAGATAACAACTCCCTATTCTTTATGACAATAAAGCATGCTCTCCTCTTCTGGAACTTTTTTTCTTTGACTAGGAAGGGGGGTGGTGGGGGTCTGGGGGGGGGGGGGTCTGACAGGTAGCCACTCCCACTTCTGGTCCGATCACCTAAGCGATTTGGTTGGAAGCTCTCCCCGTCCGCAACCTTCTGGAACACACTGCGGGTCCCAGGAGGCCGCGGGCCCAGTCACAAAGAGCAGCTTGCGCTGAGGGAAGGCGACTGAAGCTGCAAGGAGTCACAGCTGGCTGCCCACACTTATTATGGAGGTGCCAGGGACCCAAAGACCGGCAAGAACTTTAACAGGGTGAAAATCCTCTTTAAAAGGGGCATGGGTGAGTGATTTCGCACCAAGCATCGGCACCTATGAAGCCAAGAACTTTTTATTTATTTTTTCAAACAGGGTGAAGGAACGCTTTAAGTAGGGGACTTCCATTTATTATTTCTAATATAAAATTCTTGGATTATGGTAAAGCTAAAAGAGCAGATAAGAAAGTCA
Organism: Lithobates clamitans; assembly: GCA_037952925.1. NCBI lineage: Eukaryota > Metazoa > Chordata > Amphibia > Anura > Ranidae > Lithobates > Lithobates clamitans. Next base: position 37,665 of record JBBGZY010003789.1, read on the forward strand.
ATCTTTTACCAATCCAAGTAAACAGATAAGGTCTCACCTGATCCGTGCCATTCTCACTGTTAGATTTCTCTTTGAAGACGTTGTCCTCCAGATTTTCAGATTCTTCTCTCAAGCGTACGAGCTCGACCACAGGACGCTTATTTCCCCACCTCATCTTGGGAGATACGTCACACTTCTTCTCAGAGGGGTCTTCCTGAAGACTTCCAACCAGAGGAGTGTTTTTACTGGAGATGTGGAGTATACGGTGTGTGGATGTAGACTGAAGCGGGGTTTTGTCCCGGGATTTTCTTATACCAGCTGAGCTCTTCTATATAAAAAAAAGAAGTAGTAGAAGGAAGAGGGTGGAAGAGGGAAGGAAGGGGGAAGGAGGGTGGAAGGGGAAGGGGGAAGGAGGGTGGAAGGGGAAGGGGGAAGGAGGGTGGAAGGGGAAGGGGGAAGGAGGGTGGAAGGGGGAAGGGGGAAGGAGGGTGGAAGGGGGAAGGGGGAAGGAGGGTGGAAGGGGAAGGGGGAAGGGGGAAGGAGGGTGGAAGGGGAAGGGGGAAGGAGGGTGGAAGGGGGAAGGAGGGTGGAAGGGGGAAGAAGAAGGGTGAAGGGGGAAGAAGAAGGGTGTGAAGGGGAAGGGTGAAGGGGAAGAAGAAGGGTGAAGGGGAAGAAGAAGGGTGAAGGGGGAAGAAGAAGGGTGAAGGGGGAAGAAGAAGGGTGAAGGGGGAAGAAGAAGGGTGAAGGGGAGAGAAGAAGGGTGAAGGGGGAAGAAGAAGGGGTGAAGGGGGAAGAAGAAGGGTGAAGGGGAAGAGAAAGGGTGAAGGGGAAGAAGAAGGGTGAAGGGGGAAGAAGAAGGGTGAAGGGGAAGAAGAAGGGTGAAGGGAAGAGAAGGGTGAAGGGGGAAGAAGAAGGGGTGAAGAGGGGGAAGAAGAAGGGGGAAGAAGAAGGGGGAAGAAGAAGGGGGAAGAAGAAGGGGGAAGAAGAAGGGGGGAAGAAGAAGGGGAAGAAGAAGGGGAAGAAGAGGGAAGAAGGAGGGAAGAAGAGGGAAGAAGGAGGAAGAAGAGGGAGAAGGGAAGAAGAGGAGAAGAGGGAAGAGGAAGGGAAGAAAACGAGGGTGAACAAGAAGGAGGAGATTACACATTAATGCTGACCCGCTTGGATTGCAAAAAACAAAAAAAAATCCATTCAGATTAAGCCTAGGTTCACATATATGCAATGCGGGAAATGCCGCGAATCCTGTGTGTTTCCTGCCCTGGATTGAAATCGCACAGCGTCCATGTGATCTGCTGTGGGTGTCAACGTTAAAATTAACAATACCCCAAAACAGCTCGCAAAACACAGTGCGATTTATCCAAATCCAATCACATTGATGTGAACACCCAGGGGATCCGATTCTGGGCTTGGCCAAAAGAAAGAAAAAAAAAAAAAAAAAAAAAAGGGTCCAGCATTTGTGTGGACAGAAAGGCCCAGATCGCAGCGCACAGACATCACATGCGATTTGCACAGAAATGTAGTGCGATTTCTGTGCGAATCACATGCCGTGTCCCGCACTGCACAAGTGTGAACCCCCAGCTAAAACAATTTACATTGAGAATGAATTTTCCAATCCTAAAGCGGTATTAAACCCAAATCGAAAAATGTCATATATTGCAGCTTATAATCATTAGATGTGGCGGCCGCATTCGTATTCTCTTTTTAGGCTTTTTTTTACCTGGTGATCTGACTAGTGACACGCCTCCTGTATTAGAGGGCGCCCCTCATACCACTCTGGATGAAGGAGCACAGTGGCCAATAACACGCCTCCTGTATTAGAGCCCCACCCCCCACTCTGGATGAAGGAGCACAGTGGCCAAATAATACACCTCCTGTATTAGAGCCCCACCCCCCACTCTGGATGAAGGAGCACAGCAGACAGTAACACCTCCTGTATTAGAGCGCCCCCAATCTGGATGAAGGGTCACCGGTGGCACCTTTGCAATAAAGGTTTTTACACAAATAAAAGATGATCATTGTGAGAACCCCTGTCAGTGTTAAATGGTTTGTCTCATCAATGCAACTTAATACAATCTGTAAGGGAGCTTGTTCTTTTGAAAAAAAAAAAAACAAGAGACTTACTTGCAGGATTACCCGATGAAAACAGAAGAAAGAAATCCTAAGAAAAGAAAATGAATGCAGCCGTCACATCTAAGAATTGTTAAGCTGCAATATAATAGACCCGTATTGGATCTATGGGCTGCCACCTCCCATCTGTCATGTTTAGGTCCAGGAAAAAAAAAAAAAAAAAGGACGCAGTCCTCACCCCCCCCCCCCCCCAGACCTGGACGAACTTTGGAGGTTGGAAGATGTAATTAGACACCAAGTCAGTTTACATCCGCCTGTCCATACACCTGCATGGAGCTTCCCAATCAGGACCACCTGAAAAAACCCAGACAGGCCGACTTAATCAGAAAGTCCGCATGAAAGGAGTTTTAGTAATAAAATGTCAGACACAAGAACCGGGGCTTCTGCTCTGCTGGGTCCTCCGAATCTAATCGCAAACTGACCCCTTCACATATATGAAGGGGGTCCTAGAAAGAGCATCACAACTATGCAGCAGGCCTTAAAAAGAAAGTCCACCGGAAGCCCTCGTTCACATTAACTGCAGCTTTGAAATCGTGTGACTTTCCATCTGAAATTATAGGTTTTAAAAGCTGCATGTCAGTGCGACTTCGAAGACACCTGTACGGCTGAGGTCTACTCAAGTCGCACCTGAAATCGTCAAAAACGTAGCGCAGGAACTACTTTTGCAAAAATCGATGCAGCACTGTGCAAAGTCGGATTCGGTGCCATTGCTGGCAATAGGCTGCGACTTGGCAGGTGATTTGACCTTTCAAAAGTCGCATGACAAGTCGCTCCAATGTGAAGGGGGGGGGGGGGGGGCTTAAACCGAATTTGATAGAAAATTGAAACCCGATGCATAGCAACAATTACCCTGGGGGACATTTGTAAAAGGTAAGAGAGGCTATAAAATAAAATTTTTCTACTTACCTTAGGGGCCCCCTTCACACTGGGGCGGTTTGCAGGCGCTATTGAGCTAAAAAACAGCGACTGCAAACCGACCTGAAAGAGCCCCGAGGGCTTTCACACTGGAGCGGTAAAAAAAGATCCTGCTAGCAGCATCTTTGGAGCGGTGTTTTATACCGCTCCTGCCCATTGAAATGAATGGGACACCGTGGCAATACCGCCGGAAAAGCGCCTCTGCGGTGGTTTTTAACCCTTTCTCGGCCGCTAGCGGGGGGGGTAAAACCGCCCCGCTAGCGGCCGAATACCGACGGTAAAGCACCGCTAACAATAACGGCGTTCTACCGCCGAAGCCGCCCCAGTGTGAAAGGGGCCCTTACAAATAGTAAAAACTGTATTACTTAGGCTGCATTCACCACCTGAGCGTAGCGTCTTTGAGCGCTTTTCTGGCACTTTTTTTTGATGCGATGTTGGCGCTTTTAATGAGCGACTTGCGCGTTTTTTTTTTTTTGTTTTTTTTTAGCCAAAAGAGAAAACTAATTATCTGTTGCATCATTTTTTTTGCTGGGCATTT
>JBBGZY010003790.1:0-77916 GCA_037952925.1 Lithobates clamitans
CAGGAAATTTGGTCAGAATTGATGACAAGATGAATGCAGAATGTTATCAAGAAATACTGGAGGAACATTTCATTCATCAGCCAGGAAGCTTCTTATGGGACGGACTTGGACATTCCAACATGACAATGATCCAAAACACAAGGCCAAGTCCACCTGTCATTGGCTACAGCAGAATAAAGTGAAGGTTCTGGAGGGGCCATCTCAGTTTCCTGACCTCAAAATCATTGAGCCCCTCTGGGGAGATCTCAAACGTGCCGTTCATGGAAGACAGCCCAAGAATTTACAGGAACTGGAGGACTTTTACCAAGAGGAACCATCTGAGAAGATAAAGAGCCTCATCCACAAATACCACTAAAGACTTAAAGCTGTCATTGATGTTAAAGGGGGCAATACACGGTATTAAGAACTGGGGTATGTAAACTTTTGATCAGGGTCATTTGGGTAGTTTCTGTTGGGATTATGATACAAAAAGAGTAAATACAGATGATTGATAATAAATGGCTTCAGCCAAACACTGACCATGAGTGAGAGAAAAGATTTTGTGATCTCATTTATATTCCCTGAAAAATGGCCAAGAAATCATAAATTCTGCCAGGGTGTGTAAACTTATGAGCACAGCTGTGTATATAATAAAATATTTTTTTTTATCTCTCCATCCAATGAGGATGCTGATTGCCTTCTGATCCTCAGCACTAGAGATCAGTCCTACAAATGTTTCCATGAGATGTGACCATGAATGAATATTCACAATCGTTTCCCCCTCTCTCCATCTTGTTGCTGTAGCTAAACATGAACTCCGCCCCGACCTTCATTCATTTCCCCCCCAAAGGGAAGCCCAAACGAGGCGACACGTATGAGCTGCAGGTCCGAGGATTTGCTGCAGAGCAGATCGCTCGATGGATCGCAGACCGCACCGATGTCAATGTAAGTGTAAGCTGCAGAGCCTCTGAAAGTGCTGCAGGACCCTTTTCATTATTTCTTTTACCAAAAATGTATCTGTTTTATTCTGGTAAATTTTTCCCATTGCCGTTTACACTTTTCCATTCTTCTTATTTTATTTCATGTTGTTTTTCCCAGATCCGTGTAATAAGACCTCCGAGTTATGCTGGTCCGCTCATGCTGGGCTTGCTGTTGGCTGTGATTGGTGGATTGGTGTATTTACGGAGAAGTAACCTCGACTTCCTCTATAACAAGACTGGATGGGCCTTGGCTGCTTTGGTATCTTCTTATATAATCTATTCGTGTTTGTAGTGTGCCTGCAATCCAACTAGAATGGGAATTACTTTACTGCTTATTAAATTATTCATGCAGCACTGATAATATAAAGGGCATGTCCGCCCCTGGGAGGCGCTGTTCGCTGGCCCGCCCCTGGTAGGCGCTGTTCGCTGGCCCGCCCCTGGGAGGCGCTGTTCGCTGGCCCGCCCCTGGTAGGCGCTGTTCGCTGGCCCGCCCCTGGTAGGCGCTGTTCGCTGGCCCGCCCCTGGTAGGCTCTCCTCGCTGCCACGCCCCTGGGAGGCACACATTACCCTGCTGGGAGGTCAGGATTGCCCCATTACTTGAAGGAGGTGTGACGTAGATTTGGCTCCAATACTTTTGGAAGTCTTGCTTGTAATTTTCAGGCCTTTTATGGTTACCTTCTCTTTCTTCCTACCAGTGTTTTGTGTTGGCGATGACTTCTGGACAAATGTGGAATCACATCCGGGGACCGCCGTATGCGCACAAGAACCTACATAATGGCCAAGTGGTAAATACGCCTTCTCTTCTTTTCCATCATGGTAGGAGCGGATGGAAACCTGTGTGTGTGTGTGTGTGTGTGTGTGTGTGTGTGTGTGTGTGTGTGAGATAGAGCGCAGGATTTTCCACATGTCCGAGATGGACCGCACCTACAAATCTTATACCTGTGACAAAACATGCTCATACTACAGATCAACCCATGTTCTGATGGATAAGTGGTAGGGAAGGAAGCCCATGTCCATGTTCTGATGGATAAGTGGTAGGGAAGGAAGCCCATGTCCCATGTTCTGATGGATTAGTAGGAGAGAAGGAAGCCCATGCCCCATGTTCTGATGGATTAGTAGTAGGGAAGGAAGCCCATGTCCCATGTTCTGATGGATTAGTAGGAGAGAAGGAAGCCCATGTCCCATGTTCTGATGGATTAGTAGGAGAGAAGGAAGCCCATGTCCCATGTTCTGATGGATTAGTAGGAGAGAAGGAAGCCCATGTCCCATGTTCTGATGGATTAGTAGGAGAGAAGGAAGCCCATGTCCCATGTTCTGATGGATTAGTAGGAGAGAAGGAAGCCCATGTCCCATGTTCTGATGGATTAGTAGGAGAGAAGGAAGCCCATGTTCTGATGGATTAGTAGGAGAGAAGGAAGCCCATGTCCCATGTTCTGATGGATTAGTAGGAGAGAAGGAAGCCCATGTCCCATGTTCTGATGGATTAGTAGGAGAGAAGGAAGCCCATGTCCCATGTTCTGATGGATTAGTAGGAGAGAAGGAAGCCCATGTCCCATGTTCTGATGGATTAGTAGTAGGGAAGGAAGCCCATGTCCCATGTTCTGATGGATTAGTAGGAGAGAAGGAAGCCCATGTCCCATGTTCTGATGGATTAGTAGGAGAGAAGGAAGCCCATGTCCCATGTTCTGATGGATTAGTAGGAGAGAAGGAAGCCCATGTCCCATGTTCTGATGGATTAGTAGGAGAGAAGGAAGCCCATGTTCTGATGGATTAGTAGGAGAGAAGGAAGCCCATGTCCCATGTTCTGATGGATTAGTAGGAGAGAAGGAAGCCCATGTTCTGATGGATTAGTAGGAGAGAAGGAAGCCCATGTCCCATGTTCTGATGGATTAGTAGGAGAGAAGGAAGCCCATGTCCCATGTTCTGATGGATTAGTAGGAGAGAAGGAAGCCCATGTCCCATGTTCTGATGGATTAGTAGGAGAGAAGGAAGCCCATGTCCCATGTTCTGATGGATTAGTAGGAGAGAAGGGAAGCCCATGTCCCATGTTCTGATGGATTAGTAGGAGAGAAGGAAGCCCATGTCCCATGTTCTGATGGATTAGTAGGAGAGAAGGAAGCCCATGTCCCATGTTCTGATGGATTAGTAGGAGAGAAGGAAGCCCATGTCCCATGTTCTGATGGATTAGTAGGAGAGAAGGAAGCCCATGTCCCATGTTCTGATGGATTAGTAGGAGAGAAGGAAGCCCATGTCCCATGTTCTAAAGGATTAGTGGTAGAGAAGGAAGCCCTTGTCCCATGTTCTGATGGATTAGTGGTAGGGAAGGAAGCCCATGTTCTGATGGATTAGTAGTAGAGAAGGAAGCCCATGCCCCATGTTCTGATGGATTAGTAGTAGGGAAGGAAGCCCATGCCCCATGTTCTGATGGATTAGTAGGAGAGAAGGAAGCCCCATGTCCCATGTTCTGATGGATTAGTAGTAGGGAAGGAAGCCCATGCCCCATGTTCTGATGGATTAGTAGGAGAGAAGGAAGCCCATGTCCCATGTTCTGATGGATTAGTAGGAGAGAAGGAAGCCCATGTCCCATGTTCTGATGGATTAGTAGTAGGGAAGGAAGCCCATGCCCCATGTTCTGATGGATTAGTAGTAGGGAAGGAAGCCCATGCCCCATGTTCTGATGGATTAGTAGGAGAGAAGGAAGCCCATGCCCCATGTTCTGATGGATTAGTAGGAGAGAAGGAAGCCCATGTCCCATGTTCTGATGGATTAGTAGGAGAGAAGGAAGCCCATGTCCCATGTTCTGATGAATTAGTAGGAGAGAAGGAAGCCCATGTCCCATGTTCTGATGGATTAGTAGGAGAGAAGGAAGCCCATGCCCCATGTTCTGATGGATTAGTAGGAGAGAAGGAAGCCCATGTCCCATGTTCTGATGGATTAGTAGTAGGGAAGGAAGCCCATGTTCTAAAGGATTAGTGGTAGAGAAGGAAGCCCTTGTCCCATGTTCTGATGGATTAGTAGTAGGGAAGAAAGCACATGTTCTGATGGATTAGTAGTAGAGAAGGAAGCCCATGCCCCATGTTCTGATGGATTAGTGGTAGGGAAGGAAGCCCATGTCCCATGTTCTGATGGATTAGTGGTAGGGAAGGAAGCCCATGTCCCATGTTCTGATGGATTAGTAGTAGGGAAGGAAGCCCATGTTCTGATGGATTAGTAGGAGAGAAGGAAGCCCATGTCCCATGTTCTGATGGATTAGTAGGAGAGAAGGAAGCCCATGTCCCATGTTCTGATGGATTAGTAGTAGAGAAGGAAGCCCATGTCCCATGTTCTGATGGATTAGTAGTAAGGAAGGAAGCCCATGTCCCATGTTCTAAAGGATTAGTGGTAGAGAAGGAAGCCCTTGTCCCATGTTCTGATGGATTAGTAGTAGGGAAGGAAGCCCATGTTCTGTTGGATTAGTAGTAGAGAAGGAAGCCCATGCCCCATGTTCTGATGGATTAGTGGTAGGGAAGGAAGCCCATGTTCTGATGGATTAGTAGTAGGGAAGGAAGCCCATGCCCCATGTTCTGATGGATTAGTAGTAGGGAAGGAAGCCCATGCCCCATGTTCTGATGGATTAGTAGTAGGGAAGGAAGCCCATGCCCCATGTTCTGATGGATTAGTAGTAGGGAAGGAAGCCCATGCCCCATGTTCTGATGGATTAGTAGTAGAGAAGGAAGCCCATGCCCCATGTTCTGATGGATTAGTAGTAGAGAAGGAAGCCCATGTTCTGATGGATTAGTAGGAGAGAAGGAAGCCCATGTCCCATGTTCTGATGGATTAGTAGTAGAGAAGGAAGCCCATGCCCCATGTTCTGATGGATTAGTAGTAGGGAAGGAAGCCCATGCCCCATGTTCTGATGGATTAGTAGTAGGGAAGGAAGCCCATGCCCCATGTTCTGATGGATTAGTAGTAGGGAAGGAAGTCCATGTCCCATGTTCTGATGGATTAGTAGTAGGGAAGGAAGCCCATGTCCCATGTTCTGATGGATTAGTAGTAGGGAAGATGCATTTCTCACAGGTTTGTGTGTGAGCAGCAAGAAAAGTGAAACCCTAAGAATACATACTAATGCTCTGATCTACAGCCCGGGGGATATATTCTTGTAAAGACACTTTTTTTTTTCCAGGAATCATTTTAAATTCTTTTTCCTCTTTTGTGTTCCTGCAGAGTTACATACATGGAAGCAGCCAAGCCCAGTTTGTGGCAGAGACGCACATTGTCTTGTTGTTTAGTATCCTTTTTATGATTGAAGCTCAGGAACCTGAACAGATATGCCACACAACAAAGTCGACTTGCATGTCTGAAAGTCCTTAAAATCTTCCTGGAGCTTGGTGTAAGATGGTGTATGGAGCCAGATATCAGCTTTATACACATCGGGGAATACTTGTGTATCAGTTATACTCTGCAATACATTCGATTAAAAGTGCACCGAATCATTTGTGAGTGTTGCCCCCTCCACACCTACATTATATGGTCAGATGTATGTGTACCCCCCTCCAATGATGGGGTTCAGGGGTCTCCAGTGAGGGATCCTTTTAATCTTTCATCATACAAAGACATTGTAGACAATTGTGCTCTTCCAACCTTGTGGTAACAGTTTGGTAAAGATCCTTTTTTTCTGTTCCAGCATGACTGTGCAGCTCCATAAAGACATAAATGTGCCCCCCCCCCCCCTATGTACAAAGCCAGCTCCATAAAGACATGGTGTGACCAGTTTGGTGTGGAGGAACTTGAGTGTCCTGCACAGAGCCCTGACCTCATCCCTGCTGATCACCTTTGGGGTGAACTGGATCACCGACATTCGTACCTGACCTCCCAAATGGGCACACATTCCCACATACACCCTCCAAAATCTTCTGGGAAACTTTCCAAGAAAAGTGGAAGATGTTCTAGCCAAAACAGGGGGCAACTCCATATTAATGACTATGGTTTTAGGATGGGGTGTCCTGCACAGAGCCCTGACCGCAACCCTATTGATCACCTTTTGGGATGAATTTGAACCCCAAGTGTGGCCAAGGGTTGTTTTTATTGGCGCTGTGACGGGAGTCACTTTGGGTGGGAGGCTTGTGGAAGCCAGCTTACCTTGGAGAGCTCTGGAATCTCCTTGTCCGGCTCCCCCACCCCCTCCTATGTGTAAGTCACCCTGTGTCTATTAGGGGCATGGGGTGACCGAGAACCCCACTATGATCTGTACTAACCAGTCTCACTGTACAACCTCACCGGACTCATCGTTTCCTGTTCTCCTGGGTTCTATATGGGTGGTTTCTGGTGAAGGAATGAAGGGGCTCTTTCACTTGGGACATTAATATTTCTGAACAATATCCCTCAGAATATGTGAAGATAAGGTCCACCTTTTGGTCTCATTGCTAGATAGTTTGAGGTGGGGTGGGGGGTTGCTATGTGTTTAAGTGCCTGTATCCCATCGTTCTGTTGTTTGTGTCTGCCCTGGGAGCGGGGTTATTATGGGATGTATATGTGGATTAGCTGGGAGACGGCCTACAGTTTGAATACCGGTGTGTCGTGTTACTGGAGGAGGTAAAGTTTGCCCCGCCCCGTGTCATTATACAAAGGGGGGGGGGGGTTGTCCTCCTGTATATCTCTGTGTACAGGTGTTTGAGTCTGTTGGCACCCTACACTGATACTTCAAGTGACTGGGAGAACTAGGGGGTCTTGGATCGTTCTGGTACCGGGCAAGGAAGCTTCTATACGGCGGATATAATCCTGTTGAGGACGGGGTTCCGTGACAGGCGCCCAACATGTGAGCCAGGTCTTCTTATCCAACATCAGTACCTGACCTCACAAATTCCCACAGACACCCCCCAATATCTTGTAGGAGGAGTGGAGGATGGTAAGGCCATAAAGAGGACAGCTCCATACTTCTAGTCAGGGGATGGGAATGGCTGTAATTTAGTTTCCTGTATACAATCGGGTTGGAACTTCCATGCAGGGCCGGGTACTCTTGTATATCCAGCACTTGTGTAAAGGGACAGCCGGCTGTCAGTCACTATGAAGCACCTGGAACAAGGACCGCCCTGGAGATGGACCAGACTCTTGGAGGACTTAAATTGTCCGTACCAATCACTACTGACCTCTAAATGCTATTCGCTGGCATGGCTTGTGAGCCGGTATGATGCTTGATGATCTCTCATGGTTTAGGATGCCGGGTAAGGTCCGCTCTTCGCATCACACAGCTTGGCTTCCAATATATTGATTTGTAGCCATGCTAATGAATGAAGCCGTAGTTGCTGGTTGCTCTGACTTAGGGCTCAAAATTTCAAGTCCTGAGCTACTAGTCAGGCCTCAAAGGTTACTCGCCACCAGTTGCCCCTCCCAACCCTGACCCTGCCCCGCCCCTAATTCCACCCCCTAAACACGCCTTCATAAATTATCTCATGAAATTAAACTTAAATGTTTTATGCAGAATTCAGTTATAAAAATTTTACCAAACAACTTTATCAGTGCAGCTTCGCCTGTGCCCATCAGTGCAGCTTCCCCTGTGCCCATCAGTGCAGCTTCCTCTGTGCCCATCAGTGCAGCTTCCCCTGTGCCCATCAGTGCAGCTTCCCCTGTGCCCATCAATGCAGCTTCCCCTGTGCCCATCAGTGCAGCCTGCCCATCAATGCAGCTTCGCCTGTGCCCATCAGTGCAGCTTCCCCTGGGCCCATTAATGCAGATTCCCCTGTGCCCATCAATGCAGCTTCCCCTGTGCCCATCAGTGCAGCTTCCCCTGTGCCCATCAGTGCAGCTTCCCCTGTGCCCATCAGTGCAGCTTCCCCTGTGCCCATCAATGCAGCTTCCCCTGTGCCCATCAGTGCAGCTTCCCCTGTGCCCATCAGTGCAGCTTCCCCTGTGCCCATCAGTGCAGCTTCCCCTGTGCCCATCAGTGCAGCTTCCCCTGTGCCCATCAGTGCAGCTTCCCCTGTGCCCATCAGTGCAGCTTCCCCTGTGCCCATCAGTGCAGCTTCCCATGTGCCCATCAGTGCAGCTTCCCCTGTGCCCATCAATGCAGCCTGCCCATCAATGCAGCTTCCCCTGTGCCCATCAATGCAGCTTCCCCTGTGCCCATCAATGCAGCTTCCCCTGTGCCCATCAATGCAGCTTCCCCTGTGCCCATCAATGCAGCCTGCCCATCAATGCAGCTTCCCCTGTGCCCATCAATGCAGCTTCCCCTGTGCCCATCAATGCAGCCTGCCATCAATGCAGCTTCCCCTGTGCCCATCAATGCAGCTTCCCCTGTGCCCATCAATGCAGCCTACCCATACTCACCAATGCAGCCTGCCTGTGCCCATCAATGTAGCCTGTGCCCATCAGTGCAGCCTACCCATACTCACCAATGCAGCCTGCCTGTGCCCATCAATGTAGCCTGTGCCCATCAGTGCAGCTTCCCCTGTGCCCACCAATGCAGCCTGCCTGTGCAGGGGAAGAGAGGATAGGAACAGGATTGCCGGCTGGATGATCAGAGCACGGGGGACACAATAACTGCTTTCATTTCAATTGCTGTGTGTTCACGCCGTTCGCCATCAAACAGCCCCGCCTTCTGGCAGAGGAACTTTGATAGACAGATCACCCGTCCAATCCCATCTATCAAAGTTCCCGGCCCAGGGGGAGGGGCGGTATGTGACAGCAATTGAAATGAAAGCTGTGATGTTCCTCGGTGCTCTGATCATCCGATCGTCTCTCTGTCTTCCCCTCCTCCGCCAATAATTGTGGCTGACATAGGCCGAGGCGCTCTTGTCTGTGACCCCCGCCATAGATCTGTAGACTGGCTGCAAAGAAATGACACCGAAGCTGCAATCTGAGCGATTAATTCTCCGGATTGATTGTCTTTTCCGAGTATTTTTTTTGTTTCGTTCCTTAAATTTGCCTTTTCAGATGGCGGAGTCACACTGGGGATGGTTCTTCTACACGAAGCCGCCACTTCTGATATGGATGTAGGGAAGCGAAAAAGTGAGTCTTGGTGATTGGGGGGGAGGGGCGCAGTGTATTATGGGTGAAAAGTTGGGGATAAATCCCTCATCTCCACATTTGTGATGGGAAAGGTGATGAGTAGCGACCTTCTCCTGGAGGATTGCAGTGCTGCTTCCAGTACTATAGAGGGCGCCGGTCACAGCGTCAGATTATCTCTACTTTCCATCATCTCCCTGTCCTGTGACCTTCTTCTTCTCTATATGTAAAAATTAAACCGTTCGATAACCTATAGAGACCATAATTATTTGTCTTGCAAAAGTATTCACCCCCCTTGGCATTTCTCGTGTTTTGTTGCCTCACATCCTGGAATAACACGGATTGGTTGAGGATTTGCATCATTTCATTTACAGAACACGCCCACAACTTTGAAGATTTTTTTTTTTATTGTGAAGCAAACAACAAAAAGGACAAAATAACAGAAAAAGTCAATGTGCAAAACTATTCACCCCCCTAAAGTCAATACTTTGTAGAGACACCTATCACAGCTCCGAGTCTCTTTGGATAAGTCTCTATGAGGTGTCACATCTCACCACTGGGGTTTCTGCCCATTCCTCCTCCTCCTGGCAAATCTGCTCCAGCTCCTTCAAGGTGGATGGTTTGTGAAGAGCAATCTTTATGTCTGACCACAGATTTTCTATTGGATTGAGGTCTGGGCTTTGACTAGGACATTCCAACACATTTACATGTTTCCCCTTAAACCACTCAAGTGTTGGTTTAGCAATGTGTTTGGGGTCATTGTCCTGCTGGAAGGTGAACCTCCATCCTAGCCTCAAATCACACACAGAGTGGTACAGGTTCTGCTCAAGAATATCTCTGTATTTAGCACCATCCATCTTTCCCTCAACTCTGACCAGTTTCCCAGTCCCGGCTGCTGAAAAATATCCCCACAGCATGATGCTGCCACCACCATGTTTCACAGTGGGGATGGTGTTCTTTGGGTTATGTGTTGGGTTTATATCACAGTGGGGATGGAGTTCTTTGGGTGATGTGTTGGGTTTATATCACAGTGGGGATGGAGTTCTTTGTGTTATGTGTTGGGTTTATATCACAGTGGGGATGGAGTTCTTTGTGTTATGTGTTGGGTTTATATCACAGTGGGGGATGGTGTTCTTTGGGTGATGTGATGTGTTGGGTTTGCGACAGACATAGCGTTTTCTTTGATGGCCAAAAAGTTCAATGTTCCTCTCATCAGACCAGAGCACCTTCCTCCATACATTTCGGGAGTCTCCCACATGCCTTTTCCCAAACTAAAAACGTGCCATTTTGTTTTTTGGTGAAAGTAATGTCTTTCTTCTGGCCACTCTGCCATAAAGCCCAACTCTATGGAGCGTACGGCTTATTGTGGTCCTATGTACAGATACTCCAGTCTCTGCTGTGGAACTCTGCAGCTCCTCCAGGGTTACCTTAGGTCTCTGTGCTCCTCTCTGATTAATGCCCTCCTTGCCCGCTCCGTGAGTTTTGGTGTGTGGCAGTCTCTTGGCAGGTTTGCTGTTGTGCCATGTTCTTTCCATTTGGTTATGATAGATTTGATGGGGCTCCTAGGGGTCAGCAAAGATTTGGATATTTTTATAACCTAACCCTGACTTGTACTTCTCTATAACATTGTCCTTTACTTGTATGGAGAGTTCCTTGGTCTTCATGGCAGTGTTTGGTTAGTGGTTCCTCTCTCTTAGGTGTTGCCGCCTCTGGGGCCTTTCACAAAGGTGTGTCTATGTAATGACAGGTCATGTGACACTTAGATTGCACACAGGTGGACATCATTTCACTAATTATGTGACTTCTGAAGGTAATTGGTGGCACCAGAGCTTTTTAGGGGGTGAATACTTATGCACATGACAATTATCAGTTTTTTATTTCTAAAAAATTGTTTTTATGTATAAATTTTTCTAATTTTAGTTCACCAACTTAATTGTGTTCTGATCATCACATAGAATTCAGATTAAAAATAACATTGAACTAAAGGCTGTAATGTAACAAAATAGGTAAAAAGCCAGGGGGGGGGGGGTTGAATACTTTTGCAAGGCACTGTAGATCCCGCCTTTAAAGTGAACCAAAAGAAAAGTCAGCAGCTACAAATCCTCTACAAATCCTGAGCTGCTGACTTCTAATATTAGGACACTTTCCTGTCCAGGGATCCCGTGATGTTGACACCTCAGCAGATTTTTTTTTTTCAGTTGGGTGCTGCCGCTGCCATTCCTCTTAAGAGAAGCCGGTTCCCTACTGCGCATGCGCAAAGTGCTTTTGTGACTGGCCTGGTGGTGGGGGAAGGAGGAGGGGGTCAAGCTTCCAGGGGATCTTGCAAAGTCTCCCAGAATTGGGGACAAGTCAAAAACCAAAAACAGGTACCCGCTCCTCCCCCGTAAGGGGCCAGATGTGGCGGGGGGGGGGGGCACAAACAAGTGGAGCTTCCCCTTTTTGGGTGGAACTCCGCTTTAATAAGCCGGAGAAGTCATTTCTTTTAGTGTAGACTTACAATGTGTCGCTTTTTATGGGTAAATATTCATTATCAAAAGGAAACCTGATAAACAAGCGATAGTCGGATACTAAATAACATTGGGCGATCGTTTCTCGGGGGACACCAGTCACATGGTGAGTTTATGAAGTATCCGGATCTCAAGGACATGAGATCTCCACAAATGGGACACGGCGGAGGACGAGGCGCAATACACTAGAAATGGTCATTGACTAATCAGAAGTGATGATCCTAGAACGCCATGTGTGATTGGTTCTTCACCTTTTCAGAGCATAAATGAACATCATAATAGTGAAGGGAAAAGAAAAGCGAAGAACTTGGAAAGAAGGGGGCGGGGTTGGAGGAATGCGAGGGAAAGGGGCGGGATTGGATGAAAGCGAGGGGAAGGGGGCGGGATTGGATGAAAGGGGCGGGATTGGATGAATGCGAGGGGAGGGGGCGGGGTTGGATGAATGTGAGGGGAGGGGGCGGGATTGGATGAATGCGAGGGGAAGGGGGCGGGATTGGATGAAAGGGGTGGGATTGGATTAAAGCGAGGGAAAGGGGCGGGATTGGAGGAATGCGAGGGAAAGGGGCGGGATTGGAGGAATGCGAGGGAAAGGGGCGGGATTGGATGAAAGCGAGGGGAAGGGGGCGGGATTGGATGAAAGGGGCTGGATTGGAGGAATGCGAGGGAAGGGGGCGGGATTGGATGAAAGGGGCGGGATTGGATGAAAGGGGCGGGATTGGATGAAAGCGAGGGAAGGGGGCGGGATTGGATGAATGCGAGGGGAGGGGGCAGGATTGGATGAATGCGAGGGGAGGGGGCGGGATTGGATGAATGCGAGGGGAAGGGGGCGGGATTGGATGAAAGGGGTGGGATTGGATTAAAGCGAGGGAAAGGGGCGGGATTGGATTAAAGCGAGGGAAAGGGGCGGGATTGGAGGAATGCGAGGGAAAGGGGCGGGATTGGAGGAATGCGAGGGAAAGGGGCGGGATTGGATGAAAGTGAGGGAAGGGGGCGGGATTGGATGAAAGCGAGGGAAAGGGGCGGGATTGGATTAAAGCGAGGGAAAGGGGCGGGATTGGAGGAATGCGAGGGAAAGGGGCGGGATTGGAGGAATGCGAGGGAAAGGGGCGGGATTGGATGAAAGTGAGGGAAAGGGGCGGGATTGGATGAAAGCGAGGGAAGGGGGCGGGATTGGATGAAAGCGAGGGAAAGGGGCGGGATTGGATGAAAGCGAGGGAAAGGGGCGGGATTGGATGAAAGCGAGGGAAGGGGGCGGGATTGGATGAAAGCGAGGGAAGGGGGCGGGATTGGATGAAAGCGAGGGAAGGGGGTGGGATTGGATGAAAGCGAGGGGAGGGGGCGGGATTGGATGAAAGCGAGGGAAAGGGGTGGGATTGGATGAAAGCGAGGGAAGGGGGCGGGATTGGATGAAAGCGAGGGAAAGGGGCGGGATTGGATGAAAGCGAGGGAAGGGGGCGGGATTGGATGAAAGCGAGGGAAAGGGGCGGGATTGGTTGACAGCGAGGGGAGGGAGCGGGATTGGATGAAAGCGAGGGAAAGGGGCGGGATTGGATGAAAGCGAGGGAAGGGGGCGGGATTGGATGAAAGCGAGGGGAGGGGGTGGGATTGGATGAAAGCGAGGGGAAGGGGGTGGGATTGGATGAAAGCGAGGGAAAGGGGCGGGATTGGATGAAAGCGAGGGAAGGGGGCGGGATTGGATGAAAGCGAGGGGAGGGGGCGGGATTGGATGAAAGCGAGGGAAGGGGGCGGGATTGGATGAAAGCGAGGGAAAGGGGCGGGATTGGATTAAACCGGGGGAGGGGTGCAGTATATGTTTTCAGTAAGTTATTATATTTTGGAGATCCGGATTGGTGAAGCTGACAGATTTTCTTCCCCTCTCTTGGCAGTAATGTGTATGGCTGGAATGGGTCTGGTGGTACTTTTCTTTAGCTGGCTGCTGTCTGTGTTCCGATCCAAATACCACGGCTACCCATACAGGTAAGAATTATTATTTGTGTTCCAATCCGGATCCTCACTCCGCTCCTTCCCACCATCACTACTAATGACTTTTATACTCCTCATTAAATGGGTTTTCTTGAGGTCCTTAGAGAGGCTCTGATAATATTTATCCCTCGGGGTATACTGCCCCCCACAGGAGGACTGGACACTGGCAAAAAAAAAGTGTGTACTCTACTGGCATGCCTTGTATACACCACCTTGTCCCTACTCCGTCCTCAGAGCGTGATCCTATACACCACCTTGTCCCTACACCATCCTCAGAGCGTGATCCTATACACCACCTTGTCCTTACACCGTCCTCAGAGCGTGATCCTATACACCACCTTGTCCCTACTCCGTCCTCAGAGCGTGATCCTATACACCACCTTGTCCCTACTCCGTCCTCAGAGCGTGATCCTATACACCACCTTGTCCCTACACCGTCCTCAGAGCGTGATCCTATACACTGCCTTGTCCCTACTCCGTCCTCAGAGCGTGATCCTATACACCACCTTGTCCCTACACCGTCCTCAGAGCGTGATCCTATACACCACCTTGTCCTTACTCCATCCTCAGAGCGTGATCCTATACACCACCTTGTCCTTACTCCATCCTCAGAGCGTGATCCTGTACACCACCTTGTCCTTACACCGTCCTCAGAGCGTGATCCTATACACCACCTTGTCCCTACTCCGTCCTCAGAGCGTGATCCTATACACCACCTTGTCCCTACTCCGTCCTCAGAGCGTGATCCTATACACCACCTTGTCCTACTCCGTCCTCAGAGCGTGATCCTATACACCACCTTGTCCCTACTCCGTCCTCAGAGCGTGATCCTATACACCACCTTGTCCCTACTCCGTCCTCAGAGCGTGATCCTATACACCACCTTGTCCCTACTCCGTCCTCAGAGCGTGATCCTATACACCACCTTGTCCCTACACCGTCCTCAGAGCGTGATCCTATACACTGCCTTGTCCCTACTCCGTCCTCAGAGCGTGATCCTATACACCACCTTGTCCTACTCCATCCTCAGAGCGTGATCCTATACACCACCTTGTCCCTACACCGTCCTCAGAGCGTGATCCTATACACCACCTTGTCCTTACACCATCCTCAGAGCGTGATCGAAAACACCACCTTGTCCCTACACCGTCCTCAGAGCGTGATCCTATACACCACCTTGTCCTACTTCGTCCTCAGAGCGTGATCCTATACACCACCTTGTCCCTACACCGTCCTCAGAGCGTGATCCTATACACCACCTTGTCCTTACACCGTCCTCAGAGCGTGATCCTATACACCACCTTGTCCCTACACCGTCCTCAGAGCGTGATCCTATACACCACCTTGTCCTTACACCATCCTCAGAGCGTGATCCTATACACCACCTTGTCCTTACACCATCCTCAGAGCGTGATCCTATACACCACCTTGTCCCTACACCGTCCTCAGAGCGTGATCCTATACACCACCTTGTCCTTACATCGTCCTCAGAGCGTGATCCTATACACCACCTTGTCCCTACATCATCCTCAGAGCGTGATCCTATACACCACCTTGTCCCTACATCATCCTCAGAGCGTGATCCTATACACCACCTTGTCCTTACTCCGTCCTCAGAGCGTGATCCTATACACCACCTTGTCCCTACTCCATCCTCCGAGCGTGATCCTATACACCACCTTGTCCATACATCGTCCTCAGAGCGTGATCCTATACACCACCTTGTCCCTACTCCATCCTCAGAGCGTGATCCTATACACCACCTTGTCCCTACACCGTCCTCAGAGCGTGATCCTATACACCACCTTGTCCCTACTCCATCCTCAGAGCGTGATCCTATACACCACCTTGTCCCTACACCGTCCTCAGAGCGTGATCCTATACACCACCTTGTCCTACTCCATCCTCAGAGCGTGATCCTATACACCACCTTGTCCCTACTCCATCCTCAGAGCGTGATCCTATACACCACCTTGTCCCTACTCCATCCTCAGAGCGTGATCCTATACACCACCTTGTCCTACACTGTCCTCAGAGCGTGATCCTATACACCACCTTGTCCCTACACCGTCCTCAGAGCGTGATCCTATACACCACCTTGTCCCTACTCCGTCCTCAGAGCGTGATCCTATACACCACCTTGTCCTTACACCGTCCTCAGAGCGTGATCCTATACACCACCTTGTCCTTACACTGTCCTCAGAGCGTGATCCTATACACCACCTTGTCCCTACACCATCCTCAGAGCGTGATCCTATACACCACCTTGTCCTTACATCATCCTCAGAGCGTGATCCTATACACCACCTTGTCCTTACATCATCCTCAGAGCGTGATCTTATACACCACCTTGTCCCTACACCATCCTCAGAGCGTGATCCTATACACCACCTTGTCCCTACTCCGTCCTCAGAGCGTGATCCTATACACCACCTTGTCCCTACACCGTCCTCAGAGCGTGATCCTATACACCACCTTGTCCTACTCCATCCTCAGAGCGTGATCCTATACACCACCTTGTCCCTACACCGTCCTCAGAGCGTGATCCTATACACCACCTTGTCCTTACACCATCCTCAGAGCGTGATCCTATACACCACCTTGTGCCTACTCCATCCTCAGAGCGTGATCCTATACACCACCTTGTCCTACTCCATCCTCAGAGCGTGATCCTATACACCACCTTGTCCCTACACCATCCTCAGAGCGTGATCCTATACACCACCTTGTCCTACACCATCCTCAGAGCGTGATCCTATACACCACCTTGTCCCTACTCCGTCCTCAGAGCGTGATCCTATACACCACCTTGTCCTACACCGTCCTCAGAGCGTGATCCTATACACCACCTTGTCCTACTCCATCCTCAGAGCGTGATCCTATACACCACCTTGTCCCTACACCATCCTCAGAGCGTGATCCTATACACCACCTTGTCCCTACACCATCCTCAGAGCGTGATCCTATACACCACCTTGTCCCTACTCCGTCCTCAGAGCGTGATCCTATACACCACCTTGTCCTACACCGTCCTCAGAGCGTGATCCTATACACCACCTTGTCCTTACATCATCCTCAGAGCGTGATCCTATACACCACCTTGTCCCTACTCCGTCCTCAGAGCGTGATCCTATACACCACCTTGTCCTACACCGTCCTCAGAGCGTGATCCTATACACCACCTTGTCCTACACCGTCCTCAGAGCGTGATCCTATACACCACCTTGTCCCTACTCCGTCCTCAGAGCGTGATCCTATACACCACCTTGTCCCTACACCGTCCTCAGAGCGTGATCCTATACACCACCTTGTCCTTACATCATCCTCAGAGCGTGATCCTATACACCACCTTGTCCTACTCCATCCTCAGAGCGTGATCCTATACACCACCTTGTCCCTACTCCGTCCTCAGAGCGTGATCCTATACACCACCTTGTCCTACACCGTCCTCAGAGCGTGATCCTATACACCACCTTGTCCCTACACCATCCTCAGAGCGTGATCCTATACACCACCTTGTCCTTACACCATCCTCAGAGCGTGATCCTATACACCACCTTGTCCCTACTCCGTCCTCAGAGCGTGATCCTATACACCACCTTGTCCTTACACCATCCTCAGAGCGTGATCCTATACACCACCTTGTCCCTACTCCATCCTCAGAGCGTGATCCTATACACCACCTTGTGCTTACATCGTCCTCAGAGCGTGATCCTATACACCACCTTGTCCTACTCCATCCTCAGAGCGTGATCCTATACACCACCTTGTCCCTACTCCGTCCTCAGAGCGTGATCCTATACACCACCTTGTCCTACACCGTCCTCAGAGCGTGATCCTATACACCACCTTGTCCTACTCCGTCCTCAGAGCGTGATCCTATACACCACCTTGTCCTACTCCATCCTCAGAGCGTGATCCTATACACCACCTTCTCCCTACACCGTCCTCAGAGCGTGATCCTATACACCACCTTGTCCTACTCCGTCCTCAGAGCGTGATCCTATACACCACCTTGTCCTTACACTGTCCTCAGAGCGTGATCCTATACACCACCTTGTCCTACACCGTCCTCAGAGCGTGATCCTATACACCACCTTGTCCTTACACCGTCCTCAGAGCGTGATCCTATACACCACCTTGTCCTACTCCGTCCTCAGAGCGTGATCCTATACACCACCTTGTCCCTACACCATCCTCAGAGCGTGATCCTATACACCACCTTGTCCCTACTCCATCCTCAGAGCGTGATCCTATACACCACCTTGTCCCTACACCGTCCTCAGAGCGTGATCCTATACACCACCTTGTCCTTACATCATCCTCAGAGCGTGATCCTATACACCACCTTGTCCCTACTCCGTCCTCAGAGCGTGATCCTATACACCACCTTGTCCTTACACTGTCCTCAGAGCGTGATCCTATACACCACCTTGTCCTTACACCGTCCTCAGAGCGTGATCCTATACACCACCTTGTCCTACTCCGTCCTCAGAGCGTGATCCTATACACCACCTTGTCCCTACACCATCCTCAGAGCGTGATCCTATACACCACCTTGTCCCTACTCCATCCTCAGAGCGTGATCCTATACACCACCTTGTCCCTACACCGTCCTCAGAGCGTGATCCTATACACCACCTTGTCCTTACATCATCCTCAGAGCGTGATCCTATACACCACCTTGTCCCTACTCCGTCCTCAGAGCGTGATCCTATACACCACCTTGTCCCTACACCGTCCTCAGAGCGTGATCCTATACACCACCTTGTCCTTACATCATCCTCAGAGCGTGATCCTATACACCACCTTGTCCTTACATTGTCCTCAGAGCGTGATCCTATACACCACCTTGTCCCTACTCCGTCCTCAGAGCGTGATCCTATACACCACCTTGTCCTTACTCCATCCTCAGAGCGTGATCCTATACACCACCTTGTCCTACTCCATCCTCAGAGCGTGATCCTATACACCACCTTGTCCCTACTCCGTCCTCAGAGCGTGATCCTATACACCACCTTGTCCTTACACCGTCCTCAGAGCGTGATCCTATACACCACCTTGTCCTTACACCATCCTCAGAGCGTGATCCTATACACCACCTTGTCCTACTCCGTCCTCAGAGCGTGATCCTATACACCACCTTGTCCTTACATTGTCCTCCGAGCGTGATCCTATACACCACCTTGTCCCTACACCGTCCTCAGAGCGTGATCCTATACACCACCTTGTCCCTACACCGTCCTCAGAGCGTGATCCTATACACCACCTTGTCCTACTCCATCATCAGAGCGTGATCCTATACACCACCTTGTCCCTACTCCGTCCTCAGAGCGTGATCCTATACACCACCTTGTCCTTACATTGTCCTCAGAGCGTGATCCTATACACCACCTTGTCCTTACACCATCCTCAGAGCGTGATCCTATACACCACCTTGTCCCTACACCGTCCTCAGAGCGTGATCCTATACACCACCTTGTCCCTACTCCATCCTCAGAGCGTGATCCTATACACCACCTTGTCCCTACTCCATCCTCAGAGCGTGATCCTATACACCACCTTGTCCTACTCCATCCTCAGAGTGTGATCCTATACACCACCTTGTCCCTACTCCATCCTCAG
This sequence comes from Lithobates clamitans, assembly GCA_037952925.1. Taxonomy (NCBI): domain Eukaryota; kingdom Metazoa; phylum Chordata; class Amphibia; order Anura; family Ranidae; genus Lithobates; species Lithobates clamitans. The sequence goes on from JBBGZY010003790.1 coordinate 19,055, forward strand.
AGCGTGATCCTATACACCACCTTGTCCTACTCCATCCTCAGAGCGTGATCCTATACACCACCTTGTCCCTACACCGTCCTCAGAGCGTGATCCTATACACCACCTTGTCCTACTCCGTCCTCAGAGCGTGATCCTATACACCACCTTGTCCTTACACCATCCTCAGAGCGTGATCCTATACACCACCTTGTCCTTACATCATTCTCAGAGCGTGATCCTATACACCACCTTGTCCCTACTCCATCCTCAGAGCGTGATCCTATACACCATCTTGTCCTACTCCGTCCTCAGAGCGTGATCCTATACACCACCTTGTCCTTACTCCGTCCTCAGAGCGTGATCCTATACACCACCTTGTCCCTATATCATCCTCAGAGCGTGATCCTATACACCACCTTGTCCTACTCCATCCTCAGAGCGTGATCCTATACACCACCTTGTCCTACTCCGTCCTCAGAGCGTGATCCTATACACCACCTTGTCCTTACATCGTCCTCAGAGCGTGATCCTATACACCACCTTGTCCCTACTCCATCCTCAGAGCGTGATCCTATACACCACCTTGTCCTTACACCGTCCTCAGAGCGTGATCCTATACACCACCTTGTCCTTACACCGTCCTCAGAGCGTGATCCTATACACCACCTTGTCCCTACACCGTCCTCAGAGCGTGATCCTATACACCACCTTGTCCTTACACCGTCCTCAGAGCGTGATCCTATACACCACCTTGTCCTACTCCATCCTCAGAGCGTGATCCTATACACCACCTTGTCCTACTCCATCCTCAGAGCGTGATCCTATACACCACCTTGTCCCTACACCGTCCTCAGAGCGTGATCCTATACACCACCTTGTCCTTACATCGTCCTCAGAGCGTGATCCTATACACCACCTTGTCCCTACTCCGTCCTCAGAGCGTGATCCTATACACCACCTTGTCCTACTCCGTCCTCAGAGCGTGATCCTATACACCACCTTGTCCCTACACCATCCTCAGAGCGTGATCCTATACACCACCTTGTCCCTACTCCATCCTCAGAGCGTGATCCTATACATCACCTTGTCCCTACACCGTCCTCAGAGCATGATCCTATACACCACCTTGTCCTACTCCATTCACAGAGCGTGATCCTATACACCACCTTGTCCTACTCCATCCTCAGAGCGTGATCCTATACATCACCTTGTCCCTACACCGTCCTCAGAGCGTGATCCTATACACCACCTTGTCCTACTCCATTCACAGAGCTTGATCCTATACACCACCTTGTCCTACTCCATCCTCAGAGCGTGATCCTATACACCACCTTGTCCTTACATCATCCTCAGAGCGTGATCCTATACACCACCTTGTCCTTACATTGTCCTCAGAGCGTGATCCTATACACCACCTTGTCCTTACTCCATCCTCAGAGCGTGATCCTATACACCACCTTGTCCTACTCCATCCTCAGAGCGTGATCCTATACACCACCTTGTCCCTACTCCGTCCTCAGAGCGTGATCCTATACACCACCTTGTCCATACTCTGTCCTCAGAGCGTGATCCTATACACCACCTTGTCCTACTCCATCCTCAGAGCGTGATCCTATACACCACCTTGTCCTTACACCGTCCTCAGAGCGTGATCCTATACACCACCTTGTCCTTACACCATCCTCAGAGCGTGATCCTATACACCACCTTGTCCTTACATCATCCTCAGAGCGTGATCCTATACACCACCTTGTCCTTACACCATCCTCAGAGCGTGATCCTATACACCACCTTTTCCTACTCCGTCCTCAGAGCGTGATCCTATACACCACCTTGTCCCTACACCGTTCTCAGAGCGTGATCCTATACACCACCTTGTCCCTACACCGTCCTCAGAGCGTGATCCTATACACCACCTTGTCCTACTCCATCATCAGAGCGTGATCCTATACACCACCTTGTCCCTACACCGTCCTCAGAGCGTGATCCTATACACCACCTTGTCCTACTCCATCATCAGAGCGTGATCCTATACACCACCTTGTCCTACTCCATCATCAGAGCGTGATCCTATACACCACCTTGTCCTTACATTGTCCTCAGAGCGTGATCCTATACACCACCTTGTCCTTACACCATCCTCAGAGCGTGATCCTATACACCACCTTGTCCCTACACCGTCCTCAGAGCGTGATCCTATACACCACCTTGTCCCTACTCCATCCTCAGAGCGTGATCCTATACACCACCTTGTCCCTACTCCATCCTCAGAGCGTGATCCTATACACCACCTTGTCCTACTCCATCCTCAGAGTGTGATCCTATACACCACCTTGTCCTTACACCGTCCTCAGAGCGTGATCCTATACACCACCTTGTCCCTACTCCATCCTCAGAGCGTGATCCTATACACCACCTTGTCCTACTCCATCCTCAGAGCGTGATCCTATACACCACCTTGTCCTTACATCATCCTCAGAGCGTGATCCTATACACCACCTTGTCCTTACATCATCCTCAGAGCGTGATCCTATACACCACCTTGTCCTTACATCATCCTCAGAGCGTGATCCTATACACCACCTTGTCCTTACATCATCCTCAGAGCGTGATCCTATACACCACCTTGTCCCTACTCCATCCTCAGAGCGTGATCCTATACACCACCTTGTCCTACTCCATCCTCAGAGCGTGATCCTATACACCACCTTGTCCCTACACCGTCCTCAGAGCGTGATCCTATACACCACCTTGTCCTACTCCGTCCTCAGAGCGTGATCCTATACACCACCTTGTCCTTACACCATCCTCAGAGCGTGATCCTATACACCACCTTGTCCTTACATCATTCTCAGAGCGTGATCCTATACACCACCTTGTCCTACTCCATCCTCAGAGCGTGATCCTATACACCACCTTGTCCTACTCCGTCCTCAGAGCGTGATCCTATACACCACCTTGTCCTTACACCGTCCTCAGAGCGTGATCCTATACACCACCTTGTCCTTACACCGTCCTCAGAGCGTGATCCTATACACCACCTTGTCCCTACACCGTCCTCAGAGCGTGATCCTATACACCACCTTGTCCATACATCGTCCTCAGAGCGTGATCCTATACACCACCTTGTCCTTACACCGTCCTCAGAGCGTGATCCTATACACCACCTTGTCCTTACACCGTCCTCAGAGCGTGATCCTATACACCACCTTGTCCTACTCCATCCTCAGAGCGTGATCCTATACACCACCTTGTCCTACTCCATCCTCAGAGCGTGATCCTATACACCACCTTGTCCCTACACCGTCCTCAGAGCGTGATCCTATACACCACCTTGTCCTTACATCGTCCTCAGAGCGTGATCCTATACACCACCTTGTCCCTACTCCGTCCTCAGAGCGTGATCCTATACACCACCTTGTCCTACTCCGTCCTCAGAGCGTGATCCTATACACCACCTTGTCCCTACACCATCCTCAGAGCGTGATCCTATACACCACCTTGTCCCTACTCCATCCTCAGAGCGTGATCCTATACATCACCTTGTCCCTACACCGTCCTCAGAGCGTGATCCTATACACCACCTTGTCCTACTCCATTCACAGAGCGTGATCCTATACACCACCTTGTCCTACTCCATCCTCAGAGCGTGATCCTATACACCACCTTGTCCATACACCATCCTCAGAGCGTGATCCTATACACCACCTTGTCCTACTCCATCCTCAGAGCGTGATCCTATACACCACCTTGTCCCTACACCATCCTCAGAGCGTGATCCTATACACCACCTTGTCCCTACACCATCCTCAGAGCGTGATCCTATACACCACCTTGTCCATACACCGTCCTCAGAGCGTGATACTATACACCACCTTGTCCATACATCGTCCTCAGAGCGTGATCCTATACACCACCTTGTCCCTACTCCATCCTCAGAGCGTGATCCTATACACCACCTTGTCCTTACTCCGTCCTCAGAGCGTGATCCTATACACCACCTTGTCCCTACACCGTCCTCAGAGCGTGATCCTATACACCACCTTGTCCTACTCCATCCTCAGAGCGTGATCCTATACACCACCTTGTCCTTACACCATCCTCAGAGCGTGATCCTATACACCACCTTGTCCTTACACCATCCTCAGAGCGTGATCCTATACACCACCTTGTCCCTACACCGTCCTCAGAGCGTGATCCTATACACCACCTTGTCCCTATATCATCCTCAGAGCGTGATCCTATACACCACCTTGTCCTACTCCATCCTCAGAGCGTGATCCTATACACCACCTTGTCCTACACCGTCCTCAGAGCGTGATCCTATACACCACCTTGTCCTTACACCATCCTCAGAGCGTGATCCTATACACCACCTTGTCCATACACCGTCCTCAGAGCGTGATACTATACACCACCTTGTCCATACATCGTCCTCAGAGCGTGATCCTATACACCACCTTGTCCCTACTCCATCCTCAGAGCGTGATCCTATACACCACCTTGTCCCTACTCCATCCTCAGAGCGTGATCCTATACACCACCTTGTCCTACACCGTCCTCAGAGCGTGATCCTATACACCACCTTGTCCTACACCGTCCTCAGAGCGTGATCCTATACACCACCTTGTCCCTACTCCATCCTCAGAGCGTGATCCTATACACCACCTTGTCCCTACTCCATCCTCAGAGCGTGATCCTATACACCACCTTGTCCCTACACTGTCCTCAGAGCGTGATCCTATACACCACCTTGTCCTTACACCGTCCTCAGAGCGTGATCCTATACACCACCTTGTCCATACATCATCCTCAGAGCGTGATCCTATACACCACCTTGTCCTACTCCGTCCTCAGAGCGTGATCCTATACACCACCTTGTCCATACATCATCCTCAGAGCGTGATCCTATACACCACCTTGTCCTTACACCGTCCTCAGAGCGTGATCCTATACACCACCTTGTCCCTACTCCGTCCTCAGAGCGTGATCCTATACACCACCTTGTCCTTACATCATCCTCAGAGCGTGATCCTATACACCACCTTGTCCTACACCGTCCTCAGAGCGTGATCCTATACACCACCTTGTCCTACTTCGTCCTCAGAGGGTGATCCTATACACCACCTTGTCCTACTCCGTCCTCAGAGCGTGATCCTATACACCACCTTGTCCTTACATCGTCCTCAGAGCGTGATCCTATACACCACCTTGTCCTACTCCGTCCTCAGAGCGTGATCCTATACACCACCTTGTCCTACTCCGTCCTCAGAGCGTGATCCTATACACCACCTTGTCCTTACACCGTCCTCAGAGCGTGATCCTATACACCACCTTGTCCCTACTCCATCCTCAGAGAGTGATCCTATACACCACCTTGTCCCTACTCCATCCTCAGAGCGTGATCCTATACACCACCTTGTCCCTACACGGTCCTCAGAGCGTGATCCTATACACCACCTTGTCCTTACTCCGTCCTCAGAGCGTGATCCTATACACCACCTTGTCCCTACACCGTCCTCAGAGCGTGATCCTATACACCACCTTGTCCCTACACGGTCCTCAGAGCGTGATCCTATACACCACCTTGTCCTTACTCCGTCCTCAGAGCGTGATCCTATACACCACCTTGTCCCTACACCGTCCTCAGAGCGTGATCCTATACACCACCTTGTCCTACTCCATCCTCAGAGCGTGATCCTATACACCACCTTGTCCTTACATCATCCTCAGAGCGTGATCCTATACACCACCTTGTCCCTACTCCATCCTCAGAGCGTGATCCTATACACCACCTTGTCCTACTCCATCCTCAGAGCGTGATCCTATACACCACCTTGTCCTTACTCCGTCCTCAGAGCGTGATCCTATACACCACCTTGTCCTACTCCATCCTCAGAGCGTGATCCTATACACCACCTTGTCCCTACACCGTCCTCAGAGCGTGATCCTATACACCACCTTGTCCCTACACCGTCCTCAGAGCGTGATCCTATACACCACCTTGTCCCTACACCGTCCTCAGAGCGTGATCCTATACACCACCTTGTCCCTACACCGTCCTCAGAGCGTGATCCTATACACCACCTTGTCCTTACATCATCCTCAGAGCGTGATCCTATACACCACCTTGTCCCTACTCCATCCTCAGAGCGTGATCCTATACACCACCTTGTCCTACTCCATCCTCAGAGCGTGATCCTATACACCACCTTGTCCCTACACCGTCCTCAGAGCGTGATCCTATACACCACCTTGTCCTTACACCGTCCTCAGAGCGTGATCCTATACACCACCTTGTCCTTACACCGTCCTCAGAGCGTGATCCTATACACCACCTTGTCCTTACACCGTCCTCAGAGCGTGATCCTATACACCACCTTGTCCTTACATCGTCCTCAGAGCGTGATCCTATACACCACCTTGTCCTTACATCGTCCTCAGAGCGTGATCCTATACACCACCTTGTCCCTACACCGTCCTCAGAGCGTGATCCTATACACCACCTTGTCCCTACACCATCCTCAGAGCGTGATCCTATACACCACCTTGTCCCTACTCCATCCTCAGAGCGTGATCCTATACATTGCCTTGTCCCTACTCCGTCCTCAGAGCGTGATCCTATACACCACCTTGTCCTACACCGTCCTCAGAGCGTGATCCTATACACCACCTTGTCCTTACACCGTCCTCAGAGCGTGATCCTATACACCACCTTGTCCTTACATCGTCCTCAGAGCGTGATCCTATACACCACCTTGTCCTTACTCCATCCTCAGAGCGTGATCCTATACACCACCTTGTCCCTACACCGTCCTCAGAGCGTGATCCTATACACCACCTTGTCCCTACACCATCCTCAGAGCGTGATCCTATACACCACCTTGTCCCTACTCCATCCTCAGAGCGTGATCCTATACATTGCCTTGTCCCTACTCCGTCCTCAGAGCGTGATCCTATACACCACCTTGTCCTTACACCGTCCTCAGAGCGTGATCCTATACACCACCTTGTCCCTACACCGTCCTCAGAGCTTCCTCGCCTCCCACACATGATATCTATAAGGAATACTACCTTGTGGGTTAGAGCAGAGAGAGGAAGGTCTCCAGAGGACCAGATTGAGATCCCACCGATCTCATAATGAGGAATGAAAGGTTGGAGCTACATAGGAGACTCTCTGTAGAAAGACGAGGCTCGAGGAACGAGGCACCGAAGGTCTCTGAAGCCGGATAGAAGGGGCAGAACCCCCCGACCTGTGATAGTCCTGAGAGCCCAGCTGTATGAAGAAGAGGACTTCCTGGGGTGACAACCCCTGAGACCTGCACTAAGTGATGTATTACATGTCCAATGATGGGATTTACAGATAGTTTCCCTCGCTTCTACCATCCTAGGAATCGCAAATCAAAGGTTCCCCCGACTTCCAGCAGTCATTCCTTTTTTTAAAGCCCCCAATTATGAAGCAGGTTGGTAAATCTGTCCTTCAGACAAAAGACTTGAGCCCAAGCAATGTTCACCAGGAGTCTTGCCCGGTTGGCGATCCACATTCTCCCGGAGCAATGAGGATCATCAAGATGTCTCCAAAACCTGTTGAGTTGGTTGTGAACCTCCCAGCCTCGAAGTTCAACAACAAACGTCGGGGTCGTGGAACTCCTCCAGGTGTAGGAACGGCTCCCCCCGGGGTCCAGAAGCTGAGGGAGTCTGCCTGGTAATTGTTCCCTCCTAGAATGGACTGAATGGTGGGGGAAGGCTGGAATGGGAAGTTCTTCCAGGACTGGGTCAGATCGGCCTCCTATCCCGAGTCTTCTGCTTCCTCCCTGATTGGTGTATGGATTGGACTCTTCAGACGTTGGGCCAGTCAATGAGATCGGCTGGAACAACAATGTATGGAATCCTGATTGGAAGGAAACCTCTTGAAGAGGAAAAGCAGATTGACTTTAAGATGTCCATCCTCCTAGGACAGCAGCCAATGACAGACCTCCATTGCCATCACATGCTCTCCTCCCATAACTCTCATGCCAGTGACATCACTCATGCTGGCTCCTCCCCTTAGTTTATCAATGAGCGTTTCATTGTGCCTTTTACGTGCTGATGCAGCCAATGAAATGCCGAGTGATAAAACTTGTGGGAGGAGCTATACCTGGCTGACCAATGGCTTTTGTTTGCCAGTGTCCAGCCCTCCTGCATATAACCGAATTGCATTAAACCCGTGAATCCCGTGTCCCCCCTTTATGTGATTTATAGTCTTCTATGTACTAAGCAGTCGTAATGTCTGAGTGGCCGATCACTAAATTCTGTCCTTTTCCTTCCAGTTTCCTGATGACATAGAAGGACTGGGATACGGCTGTGATGGAACTGGGAAGACTGGGAACGGTTCATGCGGGGGCTCCTCTTTTGCTGACAGAGATTTGGGGGGCGGACGGTCCCGGCGGGACATTTTCTGCTCCTCCATTAGGAATGAGATTTGTTTTTTTTGGTGTCTGTGAACCAAAGATTTCATGCAGTGCCTTAGTCAGATGCAGTGAGATCCTCGTACTCCCACTATTCTAATGTCCTCCTCTCCTGATCCTTCCAGCGAGGTCACCTCTAGAAGATCTCTCCATCGCGTGGTCACCGCGCTCCGGCCATGGGTGCCGACATTCGCACAGCACTGGGTTCATTATGGGATTTCACCTCTTTATATTTCAGATAATAAAACGAGTTGGAAAAGTTTTGAAGATTTTGTATCGATTTCTGTAGATGATATTTAGGAGGTTTTTCTCTCTCTAGATGGCCGAGTGCGTTTTGTGGTGGAAGATTTCACACGGACACTTACTGTAGAGGTAACTACCGGTACTTACTGTACTTACTGTACTTACTGTAGAGGTCTATTTAACCATTTAAGGGCCGAGCCTCTTCCTGAGATTTGTTGTTTAGTTAAAAACACGTTTTTAATGCTAGAAAATTACTTGGAACCCCCAAACATTATATATGTTTTTTCTAACACCCTATACCAGGGATATGCAATTAGTGGACCTCCAGCTGTTGCAGAACTACAAGTCCCATGAGGCTTAGCAAGACTCTGACAGCCAAAAGCATCACACCCAGAGGCAGAGGCATGATGGGACTTGTTGTTTTGCAACAGCTGGAGGTCCGCTAATTGCATATCCCTGCCCTAGAGAATGAAATGGCGGTCGTTGCAATACTTTCTGTCATACCGTATTTGCACTGCGGTCTTACGAGGGCACTTTTTTTTTTTTTTAATTTACTTTTTTGAATTAAAAAATAAGACAACAGTAAAGTTAACCCAGTTTTTTTTTATACTGTGAAAGATGATGTTACGCTGAGTAAATTGATACCCAACATGTCAGGCTTCAAAATTGCGCCCACTCGTGGAATGGCGACAAACTTTTACTCTTAAAAATCTCCATAGGTAATGTTTAAAAAATTCTACAGGTTGCATGTTTTGAGTTACAGAGGAGGTCCAGGGCTAGAATTATTGCTCTCGCTCTCACGATCGCGGCGATACCTCACGTGTGTGGTTTGAACACCGTTTTTATATGCGGGCGCTGCTCACGTATGCGTTCGCTCGGTGGGACGGGGCACATTTAAAAAAAGTTTTATTTTTTTTTTCTTATTTATTTTACCTTTTTTTTTTTTTTTACACTGTTTAAACAAAATAAAAATAGTGTCACTTTTATTCCTATTACAAGGAATGTAAACATCCCATGTAATAGAAAAAATCATGACAGGTCCTCTTTGATGTGAGATCTGGGGGTCAAAAAGACAAAAAGAAATACAATAAAAAAATGTTGTCATTTAAATAAATAATTAAAAAAAATGTCCCTTTTAAGAGGTGTGGGTGGAAGTGACGTTTTGATGTCGCTTCCCCCCTGCAGTGTCATGGAGTCAGGTGGGCCCCATCTTCCCCTCACTCATCTCCATGCCCAGCCAGGGTGAAGATCCGATCGCCTCTGATAAGTGGTGGAGGGCCCCCCCTCTCACGCCGCCAATAAAAGTGATCTCGTAGCGAATCCGCCGCAGAGACCACTCTTATCGGAAAGCAGACCACCGGCCTAAGAAGAGGATACCGGGGTTATGGGAGCTGCTGCCGTAAAGATATTCCTCCTCAAACTTAGAACGTATATTGGGGTGCAGCGGTCCGGAAGTGGTTAAGTTGGCATCCCTAATGGGGTCGGCGTGCCTGGGGGTGGGAAGGATCGGTGATCATGTGACCACGGTGTGATTTGGCTGTCATGTGATCGGGAGCCATCCCACCAGATACCGATCGTTTATGAAGACAAGCGCCGTCTTTAACACAGGAACATGGGCCGCCCAATGGTGTGTGGGCATCACAGAACTAAGTGGGCAGCACACGGATACATCTGGTGGTGGCTGCTTCCGTCAGTGTCTAATCACACAGGTGATTTTGTGCTACGCTCACTGAGTTCCTTCTCTTCTTGTCTTGCTGGTCTAATGTATTCTGGTAGTGGTGGCTGAAAGTGCTCCACCCCTCCCCCGATGGGAGATATTGCACCCCCAATGGGAGATCTACCCCCCCCCCCCCCCACACACACACACACACACACACACACACACACACACACGAGAGCCCCGCACCTCTGAGACGAGTGGAAGAGCACAGGAAGTGATGTGCGTGGGCCGGGACATACAAGGGGCATTGGGCATGGCGGGTGGGTAGGGATGGAGATTTCATCGCCTGGGAGTGAATGACCGTTTTATTAATCGATCAGTAACCGATCAATGCAATGCATTCGATGTGCAGACCTCTAGACTCCCTTCACTGTCTTCTATTGGAACGCACAGAATTCCTGGCTCAGCGCTTTCCTCCCTGTACATTGGACGAACACAGTCTGTGGGCGTGGCTGTACAGAAGGTGGGAGGAGTTTCTGTAGATTTGACTCCGATCTGGAATGTACAGTGAGGGGGGGGGGTTATTTGATCGGCTGCTGATTTTGTACGTTCGCCCGCTGACAAACGATCAGTCTATAATTTTATTGGTCGGTTTATTATAATGGTGAGAGACAAAATAACAACAAAAGTATCCAGAAAAACGCATTTCATAAAAGTTGATTTGCATTTTAATGAGTGAAATAAGTATTTGATCCCCGATCAATCAGCAAGATTTCCGGCTCCCAGGTGGTGTCTTTTATTTAGGTAACAAGCTGAGATTAGGAGCACTCTCTCTTAGGCCGGGTTCACACCGGTACCACAAACGCTCCGACTTTGGAAGCTCATGTCGCATGACGTGTGAAAATCAATGTTTCCCTGTGGGAGTCGTCTTAACTGGTCCGACTTTGAAAATGCTCCCTGCGCTACTTTGGTCCAACTTTGATCCTACTTCAGCCCACTGAACATCACTGAAGTCGGATCGCCGTCTTAACTGATCCCACTTTGGCATGTGACTTGTGCTCTGATGATCTTTAAGGGGAACCCCACGCAAAAAAAAAAAACGGCATGAGTTTCCCCTTCAAGACCAGACCCTTATCCGAGCATGCAGCCTGGCAGGTCAGGAAAAGGGAGGCGACAAGCGAGCGACGCCCCAGCGCGCCCCCCCCCCGAACCATAGCAGGCCGCATGCCCTCAACATGGGGGGTGTGGGTGCTTTGGGGCAAGGGGAGCCCTGCGCCCCCCCCCCCCCCACAGCACCTTGCCCCCATGTTGATGAGGACAAGGGCCTCTTCCCAACAACCCTGGCCGTTGGTTGTCAGGGTCTGTGTGCGGGGGGCTTATCGGAATCTGGAAGCCTCCTTTAACAAGGGGGCCTCCAGACTCCGGCCCTCCACCCATGTGAATGAGTATGGGGTACATTGTACCCCTACCCAGTCACCTAAAAAAAAAAAAAGTGTCCAAAAATCAAACAGTACACAGGTTTTTAAAGTAATTTGTTAAGACCGCTCCGGTGTCTCTTCCGACTTCTCACCTCTCCGGCTCTTCTCCCTCTACCGTCTTCTGCCTCCTCCGCTGATGTCTTCTGCCTCTGCCGGTTCTTCTCCTCTGTCCAGGTCTTCTCCGCTGATGTCTTCTGGCCCTCTCCGGTTCTTCTCCCTCCACTGTCTTCTGCCTCTGCCGGTTCTTCTCCCTCTACTGGCAACGTCTTCTGCCTCCTCTGTCCAGGTCTTCTCCGCTGATGTCTTCTGGCCCTCTCCAGTTCTTCTCCCTCTGCTGTCTCCTGCCTCTGCTGGTTCTTCTCCCTCTACTGGCAACGTCTTCTGCCTCCTCTGTCCAGGTCTTCTCCGCTGATGTCTTCTGGCCCTCTCCGGTTCTTCTCCCTCCACTGTCTTCTGCCTCTGCCGGGTCTTCTGCCTCTACTGGCAACGTCTTCTGCCTCCTCTGTCCAGGTCTTCTCTGCTGATGTCTTCTGCCTCTGCCGGGTCTTCTCGCTCTTTTGCCGTGTCTTCTGCCTCTGCCGGGTCTTCTCGCTCTTTTGCCGGGTCTTCTGCCTCTGTTCTTCTTCCGATGTTGACTCGACACTCTCACTTGCTCTAAGGCTGGGTGCGCGGTGTGCCACTACTTATATTGGCATGGAGCAGGGTCAGTTAGACATCAAAGAAATTCTGGACAGCCGCACTCCAAAGATATTTGCCTTTATTCAATAAGCTGTCATCCAAAATACAGGTCACAGCAAAGTGGAACAAAGCTTACGCGTTTCGCACTACAAGGAGTGCTTAGTCATAGCTGGAGCGGGGTCACTGGAGGCCCGCCCATTATGATGTCACTGCTCCATCATGCCCCAGGCAGTGAAGTCATAAGAGGCAGGGCCTCCGGGTGACGTCGCCTGGTGACCCCGCCCCATGCCAATATAAGTAGTGGCACAATGCGCACCCAGCATTAGAGGGGGAGAGAGCGTTGAGTCAACATCGGAAGAAGGACAGAGGCAGAAGACACGGCAAAAAAGCGAGAAGACCTGGCAGAGGCAGAAGACAGCGGCCAGAGGGAGAAGAACCAGAGAGGGCGAGAAGATATCAGCGGAGAAGAACCGACAGAGGCAGACAACGTCAGCGGAAGAGACAGAAGAGCTGGAGAATTGGGGTGGGGGGGCTGGAATCTGGAGGATTCTGATCAGCCCCCCGCCCACAGACCCCGACAACCAATGGACAGGGTTGTCGGGAAGAGGCCCTTGTCCTCATCAACATAGGGACAAGGTGCTTTGGGGTGGGGGGCCCAAGGCCCCCCCCCCCATGTTGAGGACATGTGGCCTGGTATGGTTCTGGAGGGGGGGATGCTTGCTCATCCCCAACCCCTTTTCTGACCTGCCGGGCTGTGTGCTCGGATAAGGGCCTGGTATGGATTTTGGGGGGTACCCCCACACAGTCTTTTTTGGCGTGGGGGGTACCCTTAAAACCCATCCCAGACCGAAGGGCCTGGTATGCTCTTGGAGGGGAAACCCGTGCCATTTTTTTTTTTTTTTTATATTTGGCTGGAGCTCCCCCTAAAGATTCATACCAGACACAGTGCTTGGTATTGTCAGGGATGAAAGTCATGTCCCTGTTCATTGAAGTCTGACTTCAAGTCGCAGGGCAGAGTCAGATCCAAAGTGGTATGACTGTCATGTCGTACCAGTGTGAACCCAGCCTCAAAGGGAGTGCTCTTAATCTCAGCTTGTTACCTGTATAAAAGACACCTGTCCACAGAATCAATCAATCAGATTCCAATCTCTCCACCATGGCCAAGAGCAAAGATCTGTCCAAGGATGTCAGGGAGAAGATTGTAGACCTACACAAGGCTGAAATGGGCTACAAGACCATCGCCATGCAGCTTGGTGAGGGGTTGACAACAGTTGGTGCGATTATTCACAAATGGAAGAAACGTAAAATATACTGCAATCTCCCTCGGTCTGGGGCTCCATACAAGATCTCAGCTCGTGGAGTTTCAATGATCATGAGAACGGTGAGGAATCAGCCCAGAACTACACGGGAGAATCTTGTCAATGATCTCAGCTGGGACCATAGTCACCAAAAAAACAATCGGTAACACACTATACCCTGAAGGACTGAAATCCCACAGCCCCGCAAGGTCCTCCTGCTCAGGAAATCACATGTACAGGTCCCTCTGAAGTCTGCTAATGAACATCTGAATAATTCAGAGGAGAACTGGGTAAGAGTGTTGTGGTCAGATGAGTCCAAAATCAAGCTCTTTGGCATCAACTCAACTCGCCGTGTTTGGAGGAGGAGGAGGAATGCTGTCTATGACCCCAAGAACACCATCCCCCACCGTCATACATGGAGGTGGAAACGTTATTCTTTGGGGGTGTTTTTCTGCTAAGGGGACAAGACAACTTCACCGCATCAAAGGGACAATGGATGGGGCCATGTACCATCAAATCTTGGGTGAGAACCTCCTTCCCTCAGCCAGAGCATTGAAAATGGGTCGTGGATGGGTCTTTCAGCATGACAATCACCCAAAACACAAGGGCAAGGCAAGGAGGGGCTCAAGAAGAAGCACATTAAGGTCCTGGAGTAGCCTAGCCAGTCTCCAGACCTTAATCCTATAGAAAATATGTGGAGGAAGCTGAAGGTTTGAGTTACCAAACGTCCGCTTTTCCTTGCTCTCCTCTGATGCTCTGTGCTCAGCGCTCTTCCTTCCTCTCCTCCGATGCTCTGTGCTCAGCACCCTTCCTTCCTTTCCTCCGATGCTCTCTGCTCAGCGCCCTTCCTTCCTTTCCAATGCTCTGTGCTCAGCGCCCTTCCTTCCTTCATCTCCTCTGATGCTCTCTGCTCAACGCCCTTCCTTCCTTCATCTCCTCTGATGCTCTCTGCTCAACGCCCTTCCTTCCTTCATCTCCTCCGATGCTCTCTGCTCAGCGCCCTTCCTTCCTTCATCTCCTCCGATGCTCTCTGCTCAGCGCTCTTCCTTCCTTCTCATCCTCTGATGCTCTGTGCTCAGCGCCCTTCCTTCCTTCCTCTCCTCCAATGCTCTCTGCTCAGCGCTCTTCCTTCCTTCCTTCCTCTCCTCCGATGCTCTCTGCTCAGCGCCCTTCCTTCCTTCCTCTCCTCCAATGCTCTCTGCTCAGCGTCTTCCTTCCTTCCTCTCCTCCGATGCTCAGCGCTCTTCCTTCCTTCTCATCCTCTGATGCTCTGTGCTCAGCGCCCTTCCTTCCTTCATCTCCTCCAATGCTCTCTGCTCAGCGCCCTTCCTTCCTTCATCTCCTCCGATGCTCTCTGCTCAGTGCCCTTCCTTCCTTCCTCTCCTCCGATGCTCTCTGCTCAGCACCCTTCCTTTCTTCATCTCCTCTGATGCTCTCTGCTCAGCGCCCTTCCTTCCTTCATCTCCTCCGATGCTCTGTGCTCAGCGCCCCCCTCCTTCCTTCATCTCCTCCGATGCTCTCTGCTCAGCGCTCTTCCTTCCTTCTCATCCTCTGATGCTCTGTGCTCAGCGCCCTTCCTTCCTTCCTCTCCTCCAATGCTCTCTGCTCAGCGTTCTTCCTTCCTTCCTTCCTCTCCTCCGATGCTCTCTGCTCAGCGCCCTTCCTTCCTTCCTCTCCTCCAATGCTCTCTGCTCAGCGCTCTTCCTTCCTTCCTCTCCTCCGATGCTCAGCGCTCTTCCTTCCTTCTCATCCTCTGATGCTCTGTGCTCAGCGCCCTTCCTTCCTTCATCTCCTCCAATGCTCTCTGCTCAGCGCCCTTCCTTCCTTCATCTCCTCCGATGCTCTCTGCTCAGTGCCCTTCCTTCCTTCCTCTCCTCCGATGCTCTCTGCTCAGCACCCTTCCTTCCTTCATCTCCTCTGATGCTCTCTGCTCAGCGCCCTTCCTTCCTTCATCTCCTCTGATGCTCTGTGCTCAGCGCCCTTCCTTCCTTCATCTCCTCTGATGCTCTCTGCTCAGCGCCCTTCTTTCCTTAATCTCCTCCGATGCTCTCTGCTCAGCGCCCTTCCTTCCTTCATCTCCTCTGATGCTCTGTGCTCAGCGCCCTTCCTTCCTTCATCTCCTCCGATGCTCTCTGCTCAGCGCTCTTCCTTCCTTCTCATCCTCTGATGCTCTCTGCTCAGCGCTCTTCCTTCCTTCCTTCCTTCCTCTCCTCCGATGCTCTCTGCTCAGCGCCCTTCCTTCCTTCCTCTCCTCCAATGCTCTCTGCTCAGCGCTCTTCCTTCCTTCCTCTCCTCCGATGCTCAGCGCTCTTCCTTCCTTCTCATCCTCTGATGCTCTGTGCTCAGCTCCCTTCCTTCCTTCCTCTCCTCCGATGCTCTCTGCTCAGCGCCCTTCCTTCCTTCATCTCCTCCGATACTCTCTGCTCAGCGCCCTTCCTTCCTTCATCTCCTCCGATGCTCTCTGCTCAGTGCCCTTCCTTCCTTCCTCTCCTCCGATGCTCTCTGCTCAACACCCTTCCTTCCTTCCTCTCCTCCGATGCTCGGTGCTCAGCGCCCTTCCTTCCTTCCTCTCCTCCAATGCTCTCTGTTCAGCGCTCTTCCTTCCTTCACATCCTCTGATGCTCTGTGCTCAGCACCCTTCCTTCCTTCATCTCCTCCGATGCTCTGTGCTCAGCGCCCTTCCTTCCTTCATCTCCTCCGATGCTCTGTGCTCAGCGCCCTTCCTTCACATCCTCCGATGCTCTGTGCTCAGCGCCCTTCCTTCCTTCTCATCCTCCGATGCTCTGTGCTCAGCACCCTTCCTTCCTTCATCTCCTCCGATGCTCTGTGCTCAGCGCCCTTCCTTCCTTCTCATCCTCCGATGCTCTGTACTCAGCGCCCTTCCTTCCTTCTCATCCTCCGATGCTCTGTGCTCAGCGCTCTTCCTTCCTTCTCATCCTCCGATGCTCTGTACTCAGCGCCCTTCCTTCCTTCTCATCCTCTGATGCTCTGTGCTCAGCGCTCTTCCTTCCTTCTCATCCTCCGATGCTCTGTGCTCAGCGCCCTTCCTTCCTTCTCATCCTCCGATGCTCTGTGCTCAGCGCCCTTCCTTCCTTCTCATCCTCCGATGCTCTGTGCTCAGCGCTCTTCCTTCCTTCCTCTCCTTCGATGCTCAGCGCTCTTCCTTCCTTCTCATCCTCCGATGCTCTGTGCTCAGCGCCCTTCCTTCCTTCCTCCCCCTCGATGCTCTGTGCTCAGCGCTCTTCCTTCCTTCTCATCCTCCGATGCTCTGTGCTCAGCGCCCTTCCTTCCTTCTCATCCTCCGATGCTCTGTGCTCAGCGCTCTTCCTTCCTTCTCATCCTCCGATGCTCTGTGCTCAGCGCCCTTCCTTCCTTCTCATCCTCCGATGCTCTGTGCTCAGCGCCCTTCCTTCCTTCTCATCCTCCGATGCTCTGTGCTCAGCGCTCTTCCTTCCTTCCTCTCCTTCGATGCTCAGCGCTCTTCCTTCCTTCTCATCCTCCGATGCTCTGTGCTCAGCGCTCTTCCTTCCTTCCTCTCCTCTGATGCTCTCTGCTCTGTGCTCAGCGCCCTTCTTTTCTTCCTTCCTTTCTGTCTCTCCTCCGATGCTCTCTGCTCAGCAATCTTCCTGCCTTGTCATCCTCCGATGCTCTGTGTTCAGCGCCCTTCCTTCCTTCCTCCCCCTCGATGCTCTCTGCTCAGCGCTCTTCTTTTCTTCCTCCCCCTCGATGCTCTCTGCTCAGCGCTCTTCTTTTCTTCCTCCCCCTCGATCTCTCTCTCCTCCGATGCTCTGTGCTCAGCGCCCTTCCTTCCTCCCCCTCGATGCTCTGTGCTCAGCACCCTTCCTTCCTTCATCTCCTCCGATGCTCTGTGCTCAGCGCCCTTCCTTCC
Organism: Lithobates clamitans; assembly: GCA_037952925.1. Classification (NCBI taxonomy): domain Eukaryota; kingdom Metazoa; phylum Chordata; class Amphibia; order Anura; family Ranidae; genus Lithobates; species Lithobates clamitans. The sequence continues at coordinate 36,727 of JBBGZY010003790.1, forward strand.
TTCTCATCCTCCGATGCTCTGTGCTCAGCGCCCTTCCTTCCTTCTCATCCTCCGATGCTCTGTGCTCAGCGCTCTTCCTTCCTTCTCATCCTCCGATGCTCTGTACTCAGCGCCCTTCCTTCCTTCTCATCCTCTGATGCTCTGTGCTCAGCGCTCTTCCTTCCTTCTCATCCTCCGATGCTCTGTGCTCAGCGCCCTTCCTTCCTTCTCATCCTCCGATGCTCTGTGCTCAGCGCCCTTCCTTCCTTCTCATCCTCCGATGCTCTGTGCTCAGCGCTCTTCCTTCCTTCCTCTCCTTCGATGCTCAGCGCTCTTCCTTCCTTCTCATCCTCCGATGCTCTGTGCTCAGCGCCCTTCCTTCCTTCCTCCCCCTCGATGCTCTGTGCTCAGCGCTCTTCCTTCCTTCTCATCCTCCGATGCTCTGTGCTCAGCGCCCTTCCTTCCTTCTCATCCTCCGATGCTCTGTGCTCAGCGCTCTTCCTTCCTTCTCATCCTCCGATGCTCTGTACTCAGCGCCCTTCCTTCCTTCTCATCCTCCGATGCTCTGTGCTCAGCGCTCTTCCTTCCTTCTCATCCTCCGATGCTCTGTGCTCAGCGCTCTTCCTTCCTTCCTCTCCTTCGATGCTCAGCACTCTTCCTTCCTTCTCATCCTCCGATGCTCTGTGCTCAGCGCTCTTCCTTCCTTCCTCTCCTCTGATGCTCTCTGCTCTGTGCTCAGCGCCCTTCTTTTCTTCCTTCCTTTCTGTCTCTCCTCCGATGCTCTCTGCTCAGCAATCTTCCTGCCTTGTCATCCTCCGATGCTCTGTGTTCTGCGCCCTTCCTTCCTTCCTCCCCCTCGATGCTCTCTGCTCAGCGCTCTTCTTTTCTTCCTCCCCCTCGATGCTCTCTGCTCAGCGCTCTTCTTTTCTTCCTCCCCCTCGATCTCTCTCTCCTCCGATGCTCTGTGCTCAGCGCCCTTCCTTCCTTCTCATCCTCCGATGCTCTGTGCTCAGCGCCCTTCCTTCCTTCTCATCCTCCGATGCTCTGTGCTCAGCGCCCTTCCTTCCTTCTCATCCTCCGATGCTCTGTGCTCAGCGCCCTTCCTTCCTTCTCATCCTCCGATGCTCTGTGCTCAGCGCTCTTCCTTCCTTCTCATCCTCCGATGCTCTGTACTCAGCGCCCTTCCTTCCTTCTCATCCTCTGATGCTCTGTGCTCAGCGCTCTTCCTTCCTTCTCATCCTCCGATGCTCTGTGCTCAGCGCCCTTCCTTCCTTCTCATCCTCCGATGCTCTGTGCTCAGTGCCCTTCCTTCCTTCTCATCCTCCGATGCTCTGTGCTCAGCGCTCTTCTTTCCTTCCTCTCCTTCGATGCTCTGTGCTCAGCGCCCTTCCTTCCTTCCTCCCCCTCGATGCTCTGTGCTCAGCGCTCTTCCTTCCTTCTCATCCTCCGATGCTCTGTGCTCAGCGCCCTTCCTTCCTTCTCATCCTCCGATGCTCTGTGCTCAGCGCTCTTCCTTCCTTCTCATCCTCCGATGCTCTGTACTCAGCGCCCTTCCTTCCTTCTCATCCTCCGATGCTCTGTGCTCAGCGCTCTTCCTTCCTTCTCATCCTCCGATGCTCTGTGCTCAGCGCTCTTCCTTCCTTCCTCTCCTTCGATGCTCAGCGCTCTTCCTTCCTTCTCATCCTCCGATGCTCTGTGCTCAGCGCTCTTCCTTCCTTCCTCTCCTCTGATGCTCTCTGCTCTGTGCTCAGCGCCCTTCTTTTCTTCCTTCCTTTCTGTCTCTCCTCCGATGCTCTCTGCTCAGCAATCTTCCTGCCTTGTCATCCTCCGATGCTCTGTGTTCAGCGCCCTTCCTTCCTTCTCATCCTCTGATGCTCTGTGCTCAGCGCTCTTCCTTCCTTCTCATCCTCCGATGCTCTGTGCTCAGCGCCCTTCCTTCCTTCTCATCCTCCGATGCTCTGTGCTCAGCGCCCTTCCTTCCTTCTCATCCTCCGATGCTCTGTGCTCAGCGCTCTTCCTTCCTTCCTCTCCTTCGATGCTCTGTGCTCAGCGCCCTTCCTTCCTTCCTCCCCCTCGATGCTCTGTGCACAGCGCCCTTCCTTCCTTCTCATCCTCCGATGCTCTGTGCTCAGCGCTCTTCCTTCCTTCCTCTCCTTCGATGCTCTGTGCTCAGCGCCCTTCCTTCCTTCCTCCCCCTCGATGCTCTGTGCTCAGCGCTCTTCCTTCCTTCTCATCCTCCGATGCTCTGTACTCAGTGCCCTTCCTTCCTTCTCATCCTCCGATGCTCTGTGCTCAGCGCTCTTCCTTCCTTCTCATCCTCCGATGCTCTGTACTCAGCGCCCTTCCTTCCTTCTCATCCTCCGATGCTCTGTGCTCAGCGCTCTTCCTTCCTTCTCATCCTCCGATGCTCTGTGCTCAGCGCTCTTCCTTCCTTCCTCTCCTTCGATGCTCAGCGCTCTTCCTTCCTTCTCATCCTCCGATGCTCTGTGCTCAGCGCTCTTCCTTCCTTCCTCTCCTCTGATGCTCTCTGCTCTGTGCTCAGCGCCCTTCTTTTCTTCCTTCCTTTCTGTCTCTCCTCCGATGCTCTCTGCTCAGCAATCTTCCTGCCTTGTCATCCTCCGAAGCTCTGTGTTCAGCGCCCTTCCTTCCTTCCTCCCCCTCGATGCTCTCTGCTCAGCGCTCTTCTTTTCTTCCTCCCCCTCGATGCTCTCTGCTCAGCGCTCTTCTTTTCTTCCTCCCCCTCGATCTCTCCTCCGATGCTCTGTGCTCGGCGCCCTTCCTTCCTCCCCCTCGATGCTCTGTGCTCAGCGCTCTTCCTTCCTTCCTCTCCTCCGATGCTCTCTGCTCAGTGCTCTTCTTTTCTTCCTCCCTCTCTGTCTCTCCTCCGATGCTCTGTGCTCAGCACCCTTCTTTCCTTCCTTCCTCTCCTCCGATGCTCTCTGCTCAGCGCCCTTCCTTCCTTCCTCCCCCTCGATGCTCTTTGCTCAGCGCCCTTCCTTCCTTCCTTCCTCCCCCTCGATGCTCTTTGCTCAGCGCCCTTCCTTTCTCCCCCTCGATGCTCTTTGCTCAGCGCCCTTCCTTCCTTCCTTCCTCCCCCTCGATGCTCTTTGCTCAGCGCCCTTCCTTTCTCCCCCTCGATGCTCTTTGCTCAGCGCCCTTCCTTCCTTCCTCCCCCTCGATGCTCTGTGCTCAGCACCCTTCTTTTCTTCCTTCCTCTCCTCCGATGCTTAGCGCTCTTCCTTCCTTCCTCTCCTCCGATGCTCTCTGCTCAGCACCCTTCTTTTCTTCCTTCCTCTCCTCCAATGCTCTGTACAGATAGTGGGAGTGAAAGGGAAGTCCTGTGTAAGAAATCCCTATGGAATAGTAGGATTGGCTGAGTCCTGTCACATGCTCTTTCATTTCCTGAAGGAATTCTCTTCCTTCCTGGCTGTAGTGGTGCAGCAGGAGCGTGAAGGTAAGTATGAGCTGCGGACTGTGTATGGGGGAAGGGGGGGGGGGAGGCTGCTTGACCTGAATGGATAAAGCACAGAACAGGTTTGGTTTAAACTGCGCCCAGTATGATTGACTAAATCTGCAGCTGTGCTGCGTCTTTATAATAGAAAGTGGGCGCCCCCCATGTGCACTATAGCACACTCAGACCTAATGGCATTGGTTGCCATAGTTACCCCGGAAATGGTTCCGCCTTCTCTTTTATAAATTGTCCTGTCTCTAAATTGTTCCTGAAATCCGACAATTTTGCATTTGTGATAAGTTCCTCGAATTTTCAGCTCTCTCTGATCATGTCACACATCGTCCTCACACATCAGAGCCACAAACATTCACTTATGTTGTTTAAATTCCACTTTTTATACTCTTTGTATTTATCTCACAATGAAGAAGAAAGAGATAAAGAAGGAAAGCTTTCACAAACCGTCACCAGAATCCCAATGACACCGAATATTAAAGAATACGCTCTAATGGGGGCGGGCAGGGTCACCTTGCTTCAGGTATAGGGACGCTGTTCATAACTTTGGGGGGGTATAGCATGTCTGAGAAGGATTTCATTCTCCATATTCTGTTCAGTCTGAATTCTTTTTTCTAGAATGATCAGAGGTGCACTATGAATGTATAGGACCACCCTGTCATTGGGTTGGTTGTGGTTCAGATTTGCCTTTCTCCTAGTTAGCTAGCTGGGAATACGGAAGGAGCTACATAGGTGAAGTCCAGCCCACTCCCTTTCAGACATAGGCTGGTCCTGTAGCTCAGGGGTCTCCAAACTTTTCAAACAAAGGGCCAGTTTACTGTCCTTTAGACTTTAAGGGGGCCGAACTGTGGTCAGTGGGGGTAGGAAATGTCCTGAGCCCAGCATTGGTGAGAGTAAACATGGCCTCAGTGTTGGTGGTCAGTAGGAGAAGTAGTCTCCCATCATTGATATTAGTGTGAGGAATAGTACCCCATCATTGGTATCAGTAGAAGAAATGGTGCCCCATTGTTGGTGTTCATGGGAGGAATATTGCCCCAAGGGCTGGATAAAGGCTAGCGAAGGACCACATCTCTGGCCGGAGTTTGGAGACCCCTGCTGTAGCTGGAGGTGAAACTTCCAGAGAACCATCCAGCCGTAATTGATTGACTCTCAGATGTAGGGAGCTTGATTGGCCCTCTGAGTGGCGGTACCTCTGCAGCTCACAGTCCAGACAACAGAACCCAGCGCACATACACCCGTACACATTCAATGCTGACTTTTCTTCTGGCTCTTGTAATAAACCTTGACAATGTTCTCTGGAAGTGTGATGATTTCCAATAAATCCTTTTACATTTCTATTCCTGTGTATGTCATTTATTGAAATGAATTATGAAGTAAATATCATCTAAGGCCTGGTACACATGACCATCAGCTTGTACAAGAGCAATGTGTGCACCACAAGCTTTTACAAAGAATTTGCAGGGTATTCGGCAAGCTTTGTTGAAGCCCGTCTTGTCATTCTTCTCCAGTATGGGAATGTTAAACACCGATATTAATGGAAATGTAGACTGCCACTTTAAACAACTGCTAGCAGACTCTCAAAGCTTCTGGACTACTTGAAGCTTGCTAGTCTAAAGTGACCGTCCAAACTCCCAGGAAGATCTTTGTTCAAAATTCCCATAATGGAACGGAAGAAGATTCAACATGGCTGCTCAAAGCATGGCCAACACTCAGCAAATGCTTTCCAGAAAGCTTGCTGTACACAACGCTCCTGTGAACAAGGGCAGTCACTAACCAAAAGCATGTAGAGTTAAGACATATTGGCCATCACACCTATACTAAATTGCCTTCAGAAGTCACCTGATTAGTAAATAGAGTCCACCTGAGTGTCATTTAATCTCAGTATAAATACAGCTGTTCTGTGAAGCCCTCAGAGGTTTGTTAGAAAACCTTTGTGAACAAACAGCATCATGAAGACCAAGGAACACACCAGACAGGTCAGGGATAAAGTTGTGGAGAAGTATAAAGCAGGGTTAGGTTATTAAAAAATCTCCCAAGCTTTGATCATCTCACGGAGCTCTGTTCAATCCATCATCGGAAAATGGAAAGAGTATGGCACAACTGCAAACCTACCAAGACATGGCCGTCCACCTAAACTGACCGGCCGGGCAAGGAGAGCATTCATCAGAGAAGAGCCAAGAGGTCCATGGTAACTCTGGAGGAGCTGCAGAGATCCACAGCTCAGGTGGGAGAATCTGTCCACAGGACAACTATTAGTCGTGTTCTCCACAAATCTGCCCTTTATGGAAGAGTGACAAGAAGAAAGACATTGGAGAAAGAAAGTCATAAGAAGTCCTGTTTGTAGTTTGTGAGAAGCCATGTGGAGGACACAGCAAACATGTGGAAGAAGGTGATCTGGTCACATGAGACCAAAATTCAACTTTATGGCCTAAAAGTAAAACACTATGTGTGGGGAAAACTAACACTGCACACCACCCTGAACACACCATCCCCACCGTGAAACATGGTGGTGGCAGCATCATGTGGTGGGGATGCTTTTCTTCAGCAGGGACAGGGAAGCTGGTCGGAGATGGTGGGAAGATGGATGGAGACAAATACAGGACAATCCTAGAAGAAAACCTGTTAGAGTCTACAAAAGACTTGAGACTGGGGCGGAGGTTCACCTTCCAGCAGGACAACGACCTGAAACATCCAGCCAGAGCTACAATGGAATGATTTACATCAAAGCATATTCATGTGTTAGAATGGCCCAGTCACAGTCCAGACCTAAATCCCATTGAGAATCTGTGGCAAGACTTGAAAATTGCTGTTTATAAACGCTCTCCATCCAATCTGACAGAGCTTGAGATATTTTACAAAGAAGAATGGGCAAAAATGTCCATTTCTAGATGTGCAAAGCTGGTAGAGACATCCCCAAAAAGACTTGTAGAGAAAGGGGGTTCTACAAAGTATTGACTCCGGGGGGCGCCATACAAATGCCCCCCCCCCACCCCACACTTTTCACATATTTATTTGTATCATTTATCATTTTCCTTCCAGTTCACAATTATGTGCCATTTTGTGTTGGTCTATCACATAAAATCCCAATAAAATACATTTATGTTTTTGGTTGTAACAATGGAAAGTGTGGGAAATTTCAAGGGGTGTGAATACTTTTTTAAGGCTCTGTACATGGACCCCCCGTGCCACTATCCAGATGATGGAGTTCTGGTGACTCCAGTGAAGGGTCCTGGTAATTTTCCATCATACAAAGACATTGGAGACAATTGTGCTCTTCCAGCCTTGTGATAACAGTTTGGTGAAGACCCTTTCTGTTCCACCATGACTGTGCCCCTCACTGTGTACAAAGCCAGCTTCATAAAGACATGGTGGGACCAGTTTAGTGTGGAGGAACTCGAGTGTCCTGTACAAAGCCCTGACCTCATCCCTACTTTCGGAAGACCTTTTTGGTATAAGGTCTTCTTCTCCAACATCAGTACCTGACCTTATCCCTACGGGACACCTTTGGGATGAGGTCTTTTATTCCCACAGTTGTTCAGTAGGTCTGAGGTCATGGAGGAAATGGAGGGTCCTGAACAAAGACCTGACCTCAAACCAACTTTCAGGAAACCTTTGCTACAAAGTCTATTCATCCAACATCAATACCTGTTTTTCAGCATCTTCCCATCCAAAGATGTTCACTAGGTTTGAGGTTATGGAAGAAGTCAAGTGTCTTGTTCAGAGCAACACCATATTACATAGTTACATAGTTACATAGTAGGTGAGGTTGAAAAAAGACACAAGTCCATCAAGTCCAACCTATGTGTGTGATTATGTGTCAGTATTACAATATATATCCCTGTATGTTGCAGTCATTCAGGTGCTTATCTAAAAGTTTCTTGAAGCTATCAATGCTCCCCGCTGAGACCACCGCCTGTGGAAGGGAATTCCACATCCTTGCCACTCTTACAGTAAAGAACCCTCTGCATAGTTTAAGGTTAAACCTCTTTTCTTCTAATTTTAATGAGTGGCCACGAGTCTTGATAAACTCTTTTCTGCAAAAATGTTTTATCCCTATTGTGGGGTCACCAGTCTGGTATTTATATAATGAAATCATATCCCCTCTCAAGCGTCTCTTCTCCAGAGAGAATAAGTTCAGAGCTCACAACCTTTCCTCATAACTAAGATCCTCCAGACCCTTTATTAGCTTTGTTGCCCTTCTTTGTACTCGCTCCATTTCCAGTACATCCTTCCTGAGGACTGGTGCCCAGAACTGGAAAGCATACTCCAGGTGCGGCCGGACCAGAGTCTTGTAGAGCGGGAGAATTATCGTTTTATCTCTGGAGTTGATCTCCTTTTTAATGCCAATATTCTGTTTGCTTTGTTAGCAGCAGCTTGGCATTGCATGTCATTGCTGAGCCTATCATCTACTAGGACCCCCAGGTCCTTCTCCATCCTAGATCCCCCCAGAGGTTCTCCCCCCAGTCTATAGATTGCATTCAGATTTTTGCCACCCAAATGCATTATTTTACATTTTTCTACATTGAACCTCATTTGCCATGTAGTTGCCCACCCCATTAATTTGTTCAGGTCTTTTTGCAAGGTTTCCACATCCCGCGGAGAAGTTATTGCCCTGCTTAGCTTAGTATCATCTGCAAATACAGAGATTGAACTGTTTATCCCATCCTCCAGGTCGTTTATGAACAAATTAAATAGGATTGGTCCCAGCACAGAACCCTGGGAGACCCCACTACCCACCCCTGACCATTCCGAGTACTCCCCATTTATCATCACCCTCTGAACTCGCCCTTGTAGCCAGTTTTCAATCCATGTACTCACCCTATGGTCCATGCCAACGCACCTTATTTTGTACAGTAAACGTTTATGGGGAACTGTGTCAAATGCTTTTGCAAAATTCAGATACACCACGTCTACGGGCCTTCCTTTATCTAGATGGCAACTCACCTCCTCATAGAAGGTTAATAGATTGGTTTGGCAAGAACGATTCTTCATGAATCCATGCTGATTACTGCTAATGATATCTTTCTTATTACTAAAATCTTGTATATAGTCCCTTATCATCCCCTCCAAGAGTTTACATACTATTGATGTTAGGCTGACTGTTCTGTAATTCCCAGGGTCGTATTTTGGGCCCTTTTTAAATATTGGTGCTACATTGACTTTTCTCCAATCAGCTGGTACCAATAATGCATATGGTGTTTGGAGGTGATGGTTTGTGGTCTCTATGGTGATCCTATAGACTTCTATTGAAGGTCTGTTGTCTCTAAGGCGATCTTACAAATGTCTATGGGAGGTCCATGGTCTCTGTGGTGATCCTTTAGACTTCTATGGGAGGTCTGTGGTCTCTATGGTGATACTTTTGAAGGTCTATGGTCTCTATGGTGATACTATAGACTTCAACGAAAGGTCTGTAGTGTCTATGATGATCCTTTAGACTTCTATGGAAAGGTATGTGGTCTTTATGGTGATCCTTTAGACTCCTATGGAAGCTCTGTGGTCTCTACAGTGATCCTAAAGACTTCTGTGGAAGGTCTGTGGTCTCAATGGTGATCCTATAGACTTCAGTGGGAGGTCTGTGGTCTCTATGGTGAACCTATTGACCCTTATGGGATGTCTGTAGTCTATATGGTGATCCTATAGACTTGTATTGGAGGTCTGTGGTCTCTATGGTGATCCTATAGACTTGTATGGGAGGTTTGTGGTCTCTATGGTGATCCTATAGACTTCTATGAGAGGTTTTCGGGCTCTGTGGTGATCCTATAGACTTCTATGGGAGGTTTTCGGTCTCTATGGTGATCCATTAGACTTCTATGGGAGGTTTTCGGTCTCTATGGTGATCCTATAGACTTCTATAGGAGGTTTTCAGTCTCTACAGTGATCCTAAAGACTTCTGTGGAAGGTCTGTGGTCTCAATGGTGATCCTATAGACTTCCGTGGGAGGTCTGTGGTCTCTATGGTGAACCTATTGACCCTTATGGGATGTCTGTAGTCTATATGGTGATCCTATAGACTTGTATGGGAGGTCTGTGGTCTCTATGGTGATCCTATAGACTTGTATGGGAGGTCTGTGGTCTCTATGGTGATCCTATAGACTTCTATGAGAGGTTTTCAGGCTCTGTGGTGATCCTATAGACTTCTATGGGAGGTTTTCGGTCTCTATGGTGATCCATTAGACTTCTATGGGAGGTTTTCGGTCTCTATGGTGATCCTATAGACTTCTATGGGAGGTTTTCAGTCTCTATGGTGATCCTATAGACTTCTATGGGAGGTTTTCGGTCTCTATGGTGATCCTATAGACTTCTATGGGAGGTTTTCAGTCTCTATGGTGATCCTATAGACTTCTATGGGAGGTTTTCAGTCTCTATGGTGATCCTATAGACTTCTATGGGATGTCTGTGGTCTATATGGTGATCCTATAGACTTGTATAGGAGGTCTGTGGTCTTTATGGTGATCCTATTGACTTCTATGGGATGTCTGTGGTCTCTATGGTGATCCTATAGACTTGTATGGGAGGTCTGTGGTCTCTATGGTGATCCTATAGACTTCTATAAGAGGTTTTCAGGCTCTGTGGTGATCCTATAGACTTGTATGGGAGGTTTTCGGTTTCTATGGTGATCCTATAGACTTCTATGAGAGGTTTTCGGTCTCTATGGTGATCCTATAGACTTCTATGGGAGGTCTGTGGTCTCTATGGTGATCCTATAGACTTCTATGGGAGGTTTTCGGTCTCTATGGTGATCCATTAGACTTCTATGGGAGGTTTTCGGTCTCTCTGGTGATCCTATAGACTTCTATGGGAGGTTTTCAGTCTCTATGGTGATCCTATAGACTTCTATGGGAGGTTTTCAGTCTCTGTGGTGATCCTATAGACTTCTATGGAATGTCTGTGGTCTATATGGTGATCCTATAGACTTGTATAGGAGGTCTGTGGTCTCTATGGTGATCCTATACACTTCTATGGGAGGTTTTCGGTGTCTATGGTGATCCTATAGACTTTTATGGGAGGTTTTCGGTCTCTGTGGTGATCCTATAGACTTCTATGAGAGGTTTTCAGTCTCTATGGTGATCCTATAGACTTCTATGGGAGGTCTGTGGTCTCTATGGTGATCCTATAGACTTCTATAGGAGGTCTGTGGTCTCTATGGTGACCCTATAGACTTCTATGGGAGGTTTTTGGTCTTTATGGTGATCTTATTGACTTTTATGGGATGTCTGTGGTCTCTATGATGATCCTATAGACTTGTATGGGAGGTCTGTGGTCTTTATAGTGATCCTATACACTTCTATGGGAGGTTTTCGGTGTCTATGGTGATCCTTTAGGCTTGTATGGGAGGTCTGTAGTCTCTATGGTGATCCTATAGATTTCTATGGGAGGTTTTCGGTCTCTATGGTGATCCTATAGAATTCTATGGGAGGTCTGTGGTCTCTATGGTGATCCTATAGACTTCTATGGGAGGTTTTCGGTCTCTATGGTGATCCTATAGAATTCTATGGGAGGTCTGTGGTCTCTATGATGATCCTATAGACTTCTATGGGAGGTTTTCAGTCTCTGTGGTGATCCTATAGACTTCTATGGGAGGTCTGTGGTCTCTATGATGATCCTATAGACTTCTATGGGAGGTTTTCAGTCTCTATGGTGATCCTATAGACTTCCATTGAAGGTCTGAGATCTCTATGGTGATCCTATAGATTTCCATGGGAGGTTTTCGGTCTCTATGGTGATCCTATAGAATTCTATGGGAGGTCTGAGGTCTCTATGGTGATTCTATAGACTTCTATGAGAGGTTTTTGGTCTCTATTGTGATCCTATAGACTTCTATGGGAGGTCTGAGGTCTCTATGGTGATCCTATAGGCTTCTATGGGAGGTCTGTGGTCTCTATGGTGATCCTATAGACTTCTATGGGAGGTCTGAGGTCTCTATGGTGATCCTATAGCCTTCTATAGGAGGTCTGTGGTATCTATGGTGTCCTATAGACGTCTATTGGAGGTCTGTGGTCTCTATGGTGATCCTATAGACTTCTATGGGAGGTCTGTGTTCTCTATGGTGATCCTATAGACTTCTATGGGAGGTTTTCAGTCTCTATGATGATCCTATAGCCTTCTATGGGAGGTTTTAGGTCTCTGTGGTTATCCTATAGACTTCTATGGGAGGTCTGAGGTCTCTATGGTGATTCTATAGACTTCTATGGGAGGTCTGCGGTCTCTATGGTGATTCTATAGACTTCTATGGGAGGTCTGAGGTCTCTATGGTGATTCTATAGACTTCTATGGGAGGTTTTTGGTCTCTATTGTGATCCTATAGACTTCTATGGGAGGTTTTCGGTCTCTATGGTGATTCTATGGACTTGTATTGGAGGTCTGTGGTCTCTATGGTGATTCTATAGACTTCTATGGGAGGTCTGAGGTCTCTATGGTGATTTTATAGATTTCTATGGGATGTTTTCGGTCTCTATGGTGATTCTATAGACTTGTATTGGAGGTCTGTGGTCTCTATGGTGATTCTATAGACTTCTATGGGAGGTCTGAGGTCTCTATGGTGATTCTATAGACTTCTATGGGAATTCTGAGGTCTCTATGGTGATTCTATAGACTTCTATGGGAGGTCTGAGGTCTCTATGGTGATTCTATAGACTTCTATGGGAGGTCTGAGGTCTCTATGGTGATTCTGTAGACTTCTATGGGAGGTTTTTGGTCTCTATGGTGATCCTATAGACTACTATGGGAGGTTTTCGGTCTCTATGGTGATCCTATAGACTTCTATGGGAGGTCTGTGGTCTCTATGGTGATTCTATAGACTTGTATTGGAGGTCTGTGGTCTCTATGGTGATCCTATAGACTTCTACGGGAGGTCTGTGGTCTCTATGGTGATCCTATAGACTTCTACGGGAGGTCTGTGGTCTCTATGGTGATCCTATAGACTTCTATGGGAGGTCTGTGGTCTCTATGGTGATCCTATAGACTTCTATGGGAGGTCTGAGGTCTCTATGGTGATCCTATACACTTCTATGGAAGGTCTGTGTTCTCTATGGTGATCCTATAGACTTCAATGGGAGGTTTTTGGTCTCTATGGTGATCCTATAGACTTCTATGGGAGGTCTGTGGTCTCTATGGTGATCCTATAGACTTCTATGGGAGGTCTGTGGTCTCTATGGTGATCCTATAGACTTCTATGGGAGGTCTGAGGTCTCTAATGTGATCCTATTGACTTCTATGGGAGGTCTGAGGTCTCTATGGTGATCCTATAGACTTCTATGGAAGGTCTGTGTTCTCTATGGTGATCCTATAGACTTCAATGGGAGGTTTTTGGTCTCCATGGTCATTCTATAGACTTCTATGGGAGGTCTGTGGTCTCTATGGTGATCCTATAGACTTCTATGGGAGGTCTGAGGTCTCTAATGTGATCCTATAGACTTCTATGGGAGGTTTTCGGTCTCTATGGTGATCCTATAGACTTCTATGGGAGGTCTGTGGTCTCTATGGTGATGCTATATATTTCTATGGGAGGTGTGAGGTCTCTATGGTGATCCTTTAGACTTCTATGTGAGGTCTGAGGTTTCTATGGTGATCCTATAGACTTCTATAGGAGGTCTGTGGTCTCTATGGTGATCCTATAGACTTCTATGGGAGGTCTGTGGTCTCTATGGTGATGCTATATATTTCTATGGGAGGTGGGAGGTCTCTATGGTGATCCTTTAGACTTCTATGGGAGGTCTGAGGTCTCTATGGTGATCCTATAGACTTCTATGCGAGGTCTGAGGTCTCTATGGTGATCCTATAGACTTCTATGTGAGGTCTGAGGTTTCTATGGTGATCCTATAGACTTCAATGGGAGGTTTTTGGTCTCTATGGTGATCCTATAGACTTCTATGGGAGGTCTGAGGTCTCTATGGTGGTCCTTTAGACTTGTATGGGAGGTCTGAAGTCTCTATGGTGATCCTATAGACTTTTATGGGAGGTCTGAGGTTTCTATGGTGATGCTATAGACTTCTATGGGAGGTCTGTGGTCTCTATGGTGATCCTATAGACTTGTATGGGAGGTCTGAGGTCTCTATGGTGATCCTATAGACTTCAGAGGGAGGTTTTTGGTCTCTATGGTGATTCTATAGACTTCTATGGGAGGTCTGTGATCTCTATGGTGATCCTATAGACTTGTATGGGAGGTTTGAGGTCTCTATGGTGATCCTATAGACTTCTAAGGGAGGTTTTCGGTCTCTATGGTGATCCTATAGACTTGTATGGGAGGTTATCGGTCTCTATGGTGATTCTAAAGACTTCTAAGGGAGGTTTTGGGTCTCTATGGTGATTCTATAGACTTCTAAGGGAGGTTTTCGGTCTCTATGTTGATCCTTTAGACTTCTATGGGAGGTTTTTGTTCTCTATGGTGATCCTATAGACTTCTATGGGAGGTTTTCTGTCTCTGTGGTGATCCTATAGACTTCTATGGGAGGTTTTTGGTCTCTGTGGTGATCCTATAGACTTCTATGGGAGGTTTTCAGTCTCTATGGAGATCCTATAGACTTCTATGGGAGGTTTTTGGTCTCTATGGTGATTCTATAGTCTTCTATGGGAGGTCTGTGGTCACTATGGTGATTCTATAGACTTCTATGGGAGGTCTGTGGTCTCTATGGTGATCCTATTGACTTGTATGGGAGGTTTTCAGTCTCTATGGTGATTCTATAGACTTCTAAGGGAGGTTTTCGGTCTCTATGGTGATTCTATAGACTTCTATGGGATGTCTGTGGTCTCTATGGTGATCCCATAGACTTCTATGGGAGGTTTTCGGTCTCTATGGTGATCCTATAGCCTTCTATGGGAGGTTTTCAGTCTCTATGGTGATCCTATAGACTTCTAAGGGAGGTCTGTGGTCTCTATGGTGATCCTATAGACTTCTATGGGAGGTTTTCGGTCTCTATGGTGATCCTATAGACTTCTATAGGAGGTCTGAGGTCTCTATGGTGATCCTATAGACTTCTATGGGAGGTCTGAGGTCTCTATGGTGATCCTATAGCCTTCTATGGGAGGTCTGTGGTCTCTTTTGTGATCCTATAGACTTCTACGGGAGGTTTGAGGTCTCTATGGTGATCATATAGACTTCTATGGGAGGTTTGTGGTCTCTATGGTGATCCTATAGACTTCTATGGGAGGTTTTCGGTCGCTATGGTGATCCTATAGACTTCTATGGGAGGTCTGTGGTCTCTATGGTGATCCTATAGACTTCTATGGGAGGTCTGAGGTCTCTATGGTGATCCTATAGACTTCTATGTGAGGTCTGAGGTTTCTATGGTGATCCTATAGACTTCTATAGGAGGTCTGTGGTCTCTATGGTGATCCTATAGACTTGTATGGGAGGTCTGAAGTCTCTATGGTGATCCTATAGACTTTTATGGGAGGTCTGAGGTTTCTATGGTGATGCTATAGACTTCTATGGGAGGTCTGTGGTCTCTATGGTGATCCTATAGACTTGTATGGGAGGTCTGAGGTCTCTATGGTGATCCTATAGACTTCTAAGGGAGGTTTTTGGTCTCTATGGTGATTCTATAGACTTCTATGGGAGGTCTGTGGTCTCTATGGTGATCCTATAGACTTGTATGGGAGGTCTGAGGTCTCTATGGTGATCCTATAGACTTCTAAGGGAGGTTTTCGGTCTCTATGGTGATTCTATAGACTTGTATGGGAGGTTATCGGTCTCTATGGTGATTCTATAGACTTCTAAGGGAGGTTTTGGGTCTCTATGGTGATTCTATAGACTTCTAAGGGAGGTTTTCGGTCTCTATGGTGATCTTATAGACTTCTATGGGAGGTTTTTGGTCTCTATGGTGATCCTATATACTTCTATGGGAGGTTTTCTGTCTCTGTGGTGATCCTATAGACTTCTATGGGAGGTTTTTGGTCTCTGTGGTGATCCTATAGACTTCTATGGGAGGTTTTCGGTCTCTATGGAGATCCTATAGACTTCTATGGGAGGTCTGAGGTCTCTATGGTGATCCTATAGACTTCTATGGGAGGTTTTCGGTCTCTATGGTGATCCTATAGACTTCTACGGGAGGTCTGTGGTCTCTATGGTGATCCTATAGACTTCTAAAGGAGGTTTTGGGTCTCTATGGTGATTCTATAGACTTCTATGGGAGGTCTGTGGTCTCTATGGTGATCCTATAGACTTGTATGGGAGGTTTTCAGTCTCTATGGTGATTCTATAGACTTCTAAGGGAGGTTTTCGGTCTCTATGGTGATTCTATAGACTTCTATGGGAGGTCTGTGGTCTCTATGGTGATCCTATAGACTTCTATGGGAGGTTTTTGGTCTCTATGGTGATCCTATAGACTTCTATGTGAGGTTTTCTGTCTCTGTGGTGATCCTATAGACTTCTATGGGAGGTTTTTGGTCTCTGTGGTGATCCTATAGACTTCTATGGGAGGTTTTCGGTCTCTATGGAGATCCTATAGACTTCTATGGGAGGTCTGAGGTCTCTATGGTGATCCTATAGACTTCTATGGGAGGTCTGAGGTCTCTATGGTGATCCTATAGCCTTCTATGGGAGGTCTGTGGTCTCTATGGTGATCCTATAGACTTCTATGGGAGGTCTGTGGTCTCTATGGTGATCCTATAGACTTCTATGGGAGGTTTTTGGTCTCTATGGTGATCCTATAGACTTCTATGGGAGGTCTGAGGTCTCTATGGTGATCCTATAGACTTCTATGGGGGGTCTGTGGTCTCTATGGTGATCCTATAGACTTCTATGGGAGGTCTGTGATCTCTATGGTGATCCTATAGACTTCTATGGGAGGTCTGTGATCTCTATGGTGATCCTATAGACTTCTATGGGAGGTCTGTGATCTCTATGGTGATCCCATAGACTTCTATGTGAGGTCTGTGGTCTCTATGGTGATTTTATTGACTTCTATGGGAGGTTTTTGGTCTCTATGGTGATCCTATAGACTTCTATGGGAGGTCTGTGGTCTCTATGGTGATCCTATAGACTTCTATGGGAGGTCTGTGGTCTCTATGGTAATCCTATAGACTTCTATAGGAGGTCTGTGGTCTCTATGGTGATCCTATAGACTTCTATGGGAGGTTTGAGGTCTCTATGGTGATCATATAGACTTCTATGGGAGGTCTGTGGTCTCTATGGTGATCCTATAGACTTCTATGGGAGGTTTTCGGTCGCTATGGTGATCCTATAGACTTCTATGGGAGGTCTGTGGTCTCTATGGTGATCCTATAGACTTCTATGGGAGGTCTGTGGTCTCTATGGTGATCCTATAGACTTCTATGGGAGGTTTTCGGTCTCTATGGTGATCCTATAGACTTCTATGGGAGGTTTTTGGTCTCTATGGTGATCCTATAGACTTCCATGGGAGGTCTGTGGTCTCTATGGTGATCCTATAGACTTCTATGGGAGGTCTGTGGTCTCTATGGTGATCCTAGAGACTTCTATGGGAGGTCTGTGGTCTCTATGGTGATCCTATAGACTTCTATGGGAGGTTTTCGGTCTCTATGGTGATCCTATAGACTTCTATGGGAGGTTTGAGGTCTCTATGGTGATCCTATAGACTTCTATGGGAGGTCTGCGGTCTCTATGGTGATCCTATAGACTTCTATGGGAGGTCTGTGGTCTCTATGGTGATCCTAAAGACTTCTATGGGAGGTCTGTGGTCTCTATGGTGATTCCATAGACTTTTATGGGAGGTCTGAGGTCTCTATGGTGATCCTATAGACTTCTATGGGAGGTCTGTGGTCTCTATGGTGTATCTATAGACTTCTATGGGAGGTTTGAGGTCTCTATGGTGATTCTATAGACTTCTATGGGAGGTCTGTGGTCTCTATGGTGATCCTATAGACTTCTATGGGAGGTCTGCGGTCTCTATGGTGATCCTATAGACTTGTATCCGAGGTCTGTGGTCTCTATGGTGATCCTTTAGACTTCTATGGGAGGTTAGTGGTCTCTATGGTGATCCTATAGACTTCTATTGGAGGTTTTCAGTCTCTATGGTGATCCTATAGACTTCTATGGGAGGTCTGAGGTCTCTATGGTGATCCTATAGACTTCTATGGGAGGTCTGTGGTCTCTATGGTGATCCTATAGACTTCTATGGGAGGTTTTCGGTCTCTATGGTGATCCTATAGACTACTATGGGAGGTTTTCGGTCTCTATGGTGATCCTATAGACTTCTATGGGAGGTCTGTGGTCTCTATGGTGATTCTATAGACTTGTATTGGAGGTCTGTGGTCTCTATGGTGATCCTATAGACTTCTACGGGAGGTCTGTGGTCTCTATGGTGATCCTATAGACTTCTACGGGAGGTCTGTGGTCTCTATGGTGATCCTATAGACTTCTATGGGAGGTCTGTGGTCTCTATGGTGATCCTATAGACTTCTATGGGAGGTCTGAGGTCTCTATGGTGATCCTATACACTTCTATGGAAGGTCTGTGTTCTCTATGGTGATCCTATAGACTTCAATGGGAGGTTTTTGGTCTCTATGGTGATCCTATAGACTTCTATGGGAGGTCTGTGGTCTCTATGGTGATCCTATAGACTTCTATGGGAGGTCTGTGGTCTCTATGGTGATCCTATAGACTTCTATGGGAGGTCTGAGGTCTCTATGGTGATCCTATACACTTCTATGGAAGGTCTGTGTTCTCTATGGTGATCCTATAGACTTCAATGGGAGGTTTTCGGTCTCTATGGTGATCCTATAGACTTCTATGGGAGGTCTGTGGTCTCTATGGTGATTCTATAGACTTGTATTGGAGGTCTGTGGTCTCTATGGTGATCCTATAGACTTCTACGGGAGGTCTGTGGTCTCTATGGTGATCCTATAGACTTCTACGGGAGGTCTGTGGTCTCTATGGTGATCCTATAGACTTCTATGGGAGGTCTGTGGTCTCTATGGTGATCCTATAGACTTCTATGGGAGGTCTGTGGTCTCTATGGTGATCCTATAGACTTCTATGGGAGGTCTGAGGTCTCTAATGTGATCCTATTAACTTCTATGGGAGGTCTGAGGTCTCTATGGTGATCCTATAGACTTCTATGGAAGGTCTGTGTTCTCTATGGTGATCCTATAGACTTCAATGGGAGGTTTTTGGTCTCCATGGTCATTCTATAGACTTCTATGGGAGGTCTGTGGTCTCTATGGTGATCCTATAGACTTCTATGGGAGGTCTGAGGTCTCTAATGTGATCCTATAGACTTCTATGGGAGGTTTTCGGTCTCTATGGTGATCCTATAGACTTCTATGGGAGGTCTGTGGTCTCTATGGTGATGCTATATATTTCTATGGGAGGTGTGAGGTCTCTATGGTGATCCTTTAGACTTCTATGTGAGGTCTGAGGTTTCTATGGTGATCCTATAGACTTCTATAGGAGGTCTGTGGTCTCTATGGTGATCCTATAGACTTCTATGGGAGGTCTGTGGTCTCTATGGTGATGCTATATATTTCTATGGGAGGTGGGAGGTCTCTATGGTGATCCTTTAGACTTCTATGGGAGGTCTGAGGTCTCTATGGTAATCCTATAGACTTCTATGCGAGGTCTGAGGTCTCTATGGTGATCCTATAGACTTCTATGTGAGGTCTGAGGTTTCTATGGTGATCCTATAGACTTCAATGGGAGGTTTTTGGTCTCTATGGTGATCCTATAGACTTCTATGGGAGGTCTGAGGTCTCTATGGTGGTCCTTTAGACTTGTATGGGAGGTCTGAAGTCTCTATGGTGATCCTATAGACTTTTATGGGAGGTCTGAGGTTTCTATGGTGATGCTATAGACTTCTATGGGAGGTCTGTGGTCTCTATGGTGATCCTATAGACTTGTATGGGAGGTCTGAGGTCTCTATGGTGATCCTATAGACTTCAGAGGGAGGTTTTTGGTCTCTATGGTGATTCTATAGACTTCTATGGGAGGTCTGTGATCTCTATGGTGATCCTATAGACTTGTATGGGAGGTTTGAGGTCTCTATGGTGATCCTATAGACTTCTAAGGGAGGTTTTCGGTCTCTATGGTGATCCTATAGACTTGTATGGGAGGTTATCGGTCTCTATGGTGATTCTAAAGACTTCTAAGGGAGGTTTTGGGTCTCTATGGTGATTCTATAGACTTCTAAGGGAGGTTTTCGGTCTCTATGTTGATCCTTTAGACTTCTATGGGAGGTTTTTGTTCTCTATGGTGATCCTATAGACTTCTATGGGAGGTTTTCTGTCTCTGTGGTGATCCTATAGACTTCTATGGGAGGTTTTTGGTCTCTGTGGTGATCCTATAGACTTCTATGGGAGGTTTTCAGTCTCTATGGAGATCCTATAGACTTCTATGGGAGGTTTTTGGTCTCTATGGTGATTCTATAGTCTTCTATGGGAGGTCTGTGGTCACTATGGTGATTCTATAGACTTCTATGGGAGGTCTGTGGTCTCTATGGTGATCCTATTGACTTGTATGGGAGGTTTTCAGTCTCTATGGTGATTCTATAGACTTCTAAGGGAGGTTTTCGGTCTCTATGGTGATTCTATAGACTTCTATGGGATGTCTGTGGTCTCTATGGTGATCCCATAGACTTCTATGGGAGGTTTTCGGTCTCTATGGTGATCCTATAGCCTTCTATGGGAGGTTTTCAGTCTCTATGGTGATCCTATAGACTTCTAAGGGAGGTCTGTGGTCTCTATGGTGATCCTATAGACTTCTATGGGAGGTTTTCGGTCTCTATGGTGATCCTATAGACTTCTATAGGAGGTCTGAGGTCTCTATGGTGATCCTATAGACTTCTATGGGAGGTCTGAGGTCTCTATGGTGATCCTATAGCCTTCTATGGGAGGTCTGTGGTCTCTTTTGTGATCCTATAGACTTCTACGGGAGGTTTGAGGTCTCTATGGTGATCATATAGACTTCTATGGGAGGTTTGTGGTCTCTATGGTGATCCTATAGACTTCTATGGGAGGTTTTCGGTCGCTATGGTGATCCTATAGACTTCTATGGGAGGTCTGTGGTCTCTATGGTGATCCTATAGACTTCTATGGGAGGTCTGAGGTCTCTATGGTGATCCTATAGACTTCTATGTGAGGTCTGAGGTTTCTATGGTGATCCTATAGACTTCTATAGGAGGTCTGTGGTCTCTATGGTGATCCTATAGACTTGTATGGGAGGTCTGAAGTCTCTATGGTGATCCTATAGACTTTTATGGGAGGTCTGAGGTTTCTATGGTGATGCTATAGACTTCTATGGGAGGTCTGTGGTCTCTATGGTGATCCTATAGACTTGTATGGGAGGTCTGAGGTCTCTATGGTGATCCTATAGACTTCTAAGGGAGGTTTTTGGTCTCTATGGTGATTCTATAGACTTCTATGGGAGGTCTGTGGTCTCTATGGTGATCCTATAGACTTGTATGGGAGGTCTGAGGTCTCTATGGTGATCCTATAGACTTCTAAGGGAGGTTTTCGGTCTCTATGGTGATTCTATAGACTTGTATGGGAGGTTATCGGTCTCTATGGTGATTCTATAGACTTCTAAGGGAGGTTTTGGGTCTCTATGGTGATTCTATAGACTTCTAAGGGAGGTTTTCGGTCTCTATGGTGATCTTATAGACTTCTATGGGAGGTTTTTGGTCTCTATGGTGATCCTATATACTTCTATGGGAGGTTTTCTGTCTCTGTGGTGATCCTATAGACTTCTATGGGAGGTTTTTGGTCTCTGTGGTGATACTATAGCCTTCTATGGGAGGTTTTCGGTCTCTATGGAGATCCTATAGACTTCTATGGGAGGTTTTCGGTCTCTATGGTGATCCTATAGACTTCTATGGGAGGTTTTTGGTCTCTATGGTGATTCTATTGACTTCTATGGGAGGTCTGTGGTCTCTATGGTGATTCTATAGACTTCTAAAGGAGGTTTTGGGTCTCTATGGTGATTCTATAGACTTCTATGGGAGGTCTGTGGTCTCTATGGTGATCCTATAGACTTGTATGGGAGGTTTTCAGTCTCTATGGTGATTCTATAGACTTCTAAGGGAGGTTTTCGGTCTCTATGGTGATTCTATAGACTTCTATGGGAGGTCTGTGGTCTCTATGGTGATCCTATAGACTTCTATGGGAGGTTTTTGGTCTCTATGGTGATCCTATAGACTTCTATGTGAGGTTTTCTGTCTCTGTGGTGATCCTATAGACTTCTATGGGAGGTTTTTGGTCTCTGTGGTGATCCTATAGACTTCTATGGGAGGTTTTCGGTCTCTATGGAGATCCTATAGACTTCTATGGGAGGTCTGAGGTCTCTATGGTGATCCTATAGACTTCTATGGGAGGTCTGAGGTCTCTATGGTGATCCTATAGCCTTCTATGGGAGGTCTGTGGTCTCTATGGTGATCCTATAGACTTCTATGGGAGGTCTGTGGTCTCTATGGTGATCCTATAGACTTCTATGGGAGGTTTTTGGTCTCTATGGTGATCCTATAGACTTCTATGGGAGGTCTGAGGTCTCTATGGTGATCCTATAGACTTCTATGGGGGGTCTGTGGTCTCTATGGTGATCCTATAGACTTCTATGGGAGGTCTGTGATCTCTATGGTGATCCTATAGACTTCTATGGGAGGTCTGTGATCTCTATGGTGATCCTATAGACTTCTATGGGAGGTCTGTGATCTCTATGGTGATCCCATAGACTTCTATGTGAGGTCTGTGGTCTCTATGGTGATTTTATTGACTTCTATTGGAGGTTTCTGGTCTCTATGGTGATCCTATAGACTTCTATGGGAGGTCTGTGGTCTCTATGGTGATCCTATAGACTTCTATGGGAGGTCTGTGGTCTCTATGGTAATCCTATAGACTTCTATAGGAGGTCTGTGGTCTCTATGGTGATCCTATAGACTTCTATGGGAGGTTTGAGGTCTCTATGGTGATCATATAGACTTCTATGGGAGGTCTGTGGTCTCTATGGTGATCCTATAGACTTCTATGGGAGGTTTTCGGTCGCTATGGTGATCCTATAGACTTCTATGGGAGGTCTGTGGTCTCTATGGTGATCCTATAGACTTCTATGGGAGGTCTGTGGTCTCTATGGTGATCCTATAGACTTCTATGGGAGGTTTTCGGTCTCTATGGTGATCCTATAGACTTCTATGGGAGGTTTTTGGTCTCTATGGTGATCCTATAGACTTCCATGGGAGGTCTGTGGTCTCTATGGTGATCCTATAGACTTCTATGGGAGGTCTGTGGTCTCTATGGTGATCCTATAGACTTCTATGGGAGGTCTGTGGTCTCTATGGTGATCCTATAGACTTCTATGGGAGGTTTTCGGTCTCTATGGTGATCCTATAGACTTCTATGGGAGGTTTGAGGTCTCTATGGTGATCCTATAGACTTCTATGGGAGGTCTGCGGTCTCTATGGTGATCCTATAGACTTCTATGGGAGGTCTGTGGTCTCTATGGTGATCCTAAAGACTTCTATGGGAGGTCTGTGGTCTCTATGGTGATTCCATAGACTTTTATGGGAGGTCTGAGGTCTCTATGGTGATCCTATAGACTTCTATGGGAGGTCTGTGGTCTCTATGGTGTATCTATAGACTTCTATGGGAGGTTTGAGGTCTCTATGGTGATTCTATAGACTTCTATGGGAGGTCTGTGGTCTCTATGGTGATCCTATAGACTTCTATGGGAGGTCTGCGGTCTCTATGGTGATCCTATAGACTTGTATCCGAGGTCTGTGGTCTCTATGGTGATCCTTTAGACTTCTATGGGAGGTTAGTGGTCTCTATGGTGATCCTATAGACTTCTATTGGAGGTTTTCAGTCTCTATGGTGATCCTATAGACTTCTATGGGAGGTCTGAGGTCTCTATGGTGATCCTATAGACTTCTATGGGAGGTCTGTGGTCTCTATGGTGATCCTATAGACTTCTATGGGAGGTTTTCGGTCTCTATGGTGATCCTATAGACTTCTATGGGAGGTCTGAGGTCTCTATGGTGATCCTATAGCCTTCTATGGGAGGTCTGTGGTCTCTATGGTGATCCTATAGACTTCTATGGGAGGTCTGTGGTCTCTATGGTGATCCTATAGACTTCTATGGGAGGTCTGTGGTCTCTATGGTGATTCTATAGACTTCTATGGGAGGTCTGTGGTCACTATGGTGATCCTATAGACTTCTATGGGAGGTCTGTGGTCTCTATGGTGATCCTATAGACTTCTATGAGAGGTTTTTGGTCTCTATGGTGATCCTATAGACTTCTATGGGAGGTTTTTGGTCTCTATGGTGATCATATAGACTTCTTTGGGAGGTTTTTGGCCTCTATTGGTGATTCTATAGACTTCTATGGGAGGTCTGTGGTCTCTATGGTGATCCTATAGACTTCTATGGGAGGTCTACGGTCTCTATGGTGATCCTATAGACTTCTATGGGAGGTCTGTGGTCTCTATGGTGATCCTATAGACTTCTATGGGAGGTTAGTGGTCTCTATGGTGATCCTATAGACTTCTATTGGAGGTTTTCGGTCTCTATGGTGATCCTATAGACTTCTATGGGAGGTCTGAGGTCTCTATGGTGATCCTATAGACTTCTATGGGAGGTCTGAGGTCTCTATGGTGATCCTATAGACTTCTATGGGAGGTCTGTGGTCTCTATGGTGATCCTATAGACTTCTATGGGAGGTCTGTGATCTCTATGGTGATCCTATAGCCTTCTATGGGAGGTCTGTGATCTCTATGGTGATCCTATAGACTTCTATGGGAGGTCTGAGGTCTCTATGGTGATCCTATAGACTTCTATGGGAGGTCTGTGGTCTCTATGGTGATCCTATAGACTTCTATGGGAGGTTTTCGGTCTCTATGGTGATCCTATAGACTTCTATGGGAGGTCTGAGGTCTCTATGGTGATCCTATAGACTTCTATGGGAGGTCTGAGGTCTCTATGGTGATCCTATAGACTTCTATGGGAGGTCTGTGGTCTCTATGGTGATCCTATAGACTTCTATGGGAGGTCTGTGATCTCTATGGTGATCCTATAGCCTTCTATGGGAGGTCTGTGATCTCTATGGTGATCCTATAGACTTCTATGGGAGGTCTGAGGTCTCTATGGTGATCCTATAGACTTCTATGGGAGGTCTGTGGTCTCTATGGTGATCCTATAGACTTCTATGGGAGGTTTTCGGTCTCTATGGTGATCCTATAGACTTCTATGGGAGGTCTGTGATCTCTATGGTGGTCCTATAGACTTCTATGGGAGGTCTGAGGTCTTTATGGTGATCCTATAGACTTCTATGGGAGGCCTGTGGTCTCTATGGTGATTCTATAGACTTCTATGGGAGGTCTGAGGTCTCTATGGTGATCCTATAGACTTCTATGGGAGGTCTGTGGTCTCTATGGTGATTCTATAGACTTCTATGGGAGGTTTTCGGTCTCTATGGTGATCCTATAGACTTCTTTGGGAGGTTTTTGGTCTCTATGGTGATCCTATAGACTTCTATGGGAGGTTTTTGGTCTCTATGGTGATCCTATAGACTTCTATAGGAGGTTTTCGGTCTCTATGGTGATCCTATAGACTTCTATGGGAGGTCTGTGGTCTCTATGGTGATCCTATAGACTTCTATGGGAGGTCTGAGGTCTCTATGGTGATCCTATAGACTTCTATGGGAGGTCTGTGATCTCTATGGTGATCCTATAGACTTCTATGGGAGGTTTTTGGTCTCTATGGTGATCCTATAGACTTGTATAGGAGGTCTGTGGTCTCTATGGTGATCCTATAGACTTCTATGGGAGGTCTGTGGTCTCTAATGTGATCCTATAGACTTCTATGGGAGGTTTTTGGTCTCTATGGTGATCCTATAGACTTCTATGGGAGGTTTTCGGTCTCTATGGTGATCCTATAGACTTCTATGGGAGGTCTGTGGTCTCTATGGTGATCCTATAGACTTCTATGGGAGGTCTGTGGTCTCTATGGTGATCCTATAGACTTCTATGGGAGGTCTGTGGTCTCTATGGTGATCCTATAGACTTCTATGGGAGGTCTGTGGTCTCTATGGTGATCCTATAGACTTCTATGGGAGGTCTGTGGTCTCTATGGTGATCCTATAGACTTCTATGAGAGGTCTGTGGTCTCTATGGTGATCCTATAGACTTCTATGGGAGGTCTGTGATCTCTATGGTGATCCTATAGACTTCTATGGGAGGTCTGAGGTCTCTATGGTGATTCTATAGACTTCTATGGGAGGTTTTTGGTCTCTATGGTGATCCTATAGATTTCTATGGGAGGTCTGTGGTCTCTATGGTGATTCTATAGACTTCTATGGGAGGTCTGTGGTCTCTATGGTGATCCTATAGACTTCTATGGGAGGTCTGTGGTCTCTATGGTGATCCTATAGACTTCTATGGGAGGTCTGTGGTCTCTATGGTGATCCTATAGACTTCTATGGGAGGTCTGTGGTCTCTATGGTGATCCTATAGACTTCTATGAGAGGTCTGTCGTCTCTATGGTGATCCTATAGACTTCTATGGGAGGTCTGTGGTCTCTATGGTGATCCTATAGACTTCTATGGGAGGTCTGTGGTCTCTATGGTGATCCTATAGACTTCTATGGGAGGTCTGTGGTCTCTATGGTGATCCTATAGACTTCTATGGGAGGTCTGTGGTCTCTATGGTGATCCTATAGACTTCTATGGGAGGTCTGTGGTCTCTATGGTGATCCTATAGACTTCTATGGGAGGTCTGTGATCTCTATGGTGATCCTATAGACTTCTATGGGAGGTCTGTGGTCTCTATGGTGATTCTATAGACTTCTATGGGAGGTTTTTGGTCTCTATGGTGATCCTATAGACTTCTATGGGAGGTCTGTGGTCTCTATGGTGATTCTATAGACTTCTATGGGAGGTCTGTGGTCTCTATGGTGATCCTATAGACTTCTATGGGAGGTCTGAGGTCTCTATGGTGATCCTATAGACTTCTATGGGAGGTTTTCGGTCTCTATGGTGATCCTATAGACTTCTATGGGAGGTCTGTGGTCTCTATGGTGATCCTATAGACTTCTATGGGAGGTCTGTGGTCTCTATGGTGATCCTATAGACTTCTATGGGAGGTCTGTGGTCTCTATGGTGATCCTATAGACTTCTATGGGAGGTCTGTGGTCTCTATGGTGATCCTATAGACTTCTATGGGAGGTCTGTGGTCTCTATGGTGATCCTATAGACTTCTATGGGAGGTCTGTGGTCTCTATGGTGATCCTATAGACTTCTATGGGAGGTTAGTGGTCTCTATGGTGATCCTATAGACTTCTATGTGAGGTCTGAGGTCTCTATGGTGATCCTATAGACTTCTATGGGAGGTCTGTGGTCTCTATGGTGATCCTATAGACTTCTATGGGAGGTCTGTGGTCTCTATGGTGATCCTATAGACTTCTATGGGAGGTCTGTGGTCTCTATGGTGATCCTATAGACTTCTATGGGAGGTTAGTGGTCTATATGGTGATCCTATAGACTTCTATGTGAGGTCTGAGGTCTCTATGGTGATCCTATAGACTTCTATGGGAGGTCTGAGGTCTCTATGGTGATTCTATAGACTTCTATGGGAGGTCTGTGGTCTCTATGGTGATCCTATAGACTTCTATGGGAGGTCTGTGGTCTCTATGGTGATCCTATAGACTTCTATGTGAGGTCTGAGGTCTCTATGGTGATCCTATAGACTTCTATGGGAGGTCTGAGGTCTCTATGGTGATTCTATAGACTTCTATGGGAGGTCTGTGGTCTCTATGGTGATCCTATAGACTTCTATGGGAGGTCTGTGGTCTCTATGGTGATCCTATAGACTTCTATGGGAGGTCTGAGGTCTCTATGGTGATCCTATAGACTTCTATGGGAGGTTTTTGGTCTCTATGGTGATCCTATAGACTTCTATGGGAGGTCTGTGGTCTCTATGGTGATTCTATAGACTTGTATGGGAGGTCTGAGGTCTCTATGGTGATTCTATAGACTTGTATGGGAGGTTTTCGGTCTCTATGGTGATCCTATAGACTTCTATGGGGGGTTTTTGGTCTCTATGGTGATCCTATAGACTTGTATGGGAGGTCTGTGGTCTCTATGGTGATCCTATAGACTTCTATGGGAGGTTTTTGGTCTCTATGGTGATCCTATAGACTTCTATGGGAGGTCTGAGGTCTCTATGGTGATCCTATAGAATTCTATGGGAGGTTTTCGGTCTCTATGGTGATCCTATAGACTTCTATGGGAGGTCTGAGGTCTCTATGGTGATCCTATAGACTTCTATGGGAGGTCTGTGGTCTCTATGGTGATCCTATAGACTTCTATGGGAGGTCTGTGGTCTCTATGGTGATCCTATAGACTTCTATGGGAGGTCTGTGGTCTCTATGGTGATTCTATAGACTTCTATGGGAGGTCTGTGATCTCTATGGTGATCCTATAGACTTCTATGGGAGGTCTGTGGTCTCTATGGTGATCCTATAGACTTCTATGGGAGGTTTTGGGTCTCTATGGTGATTCTATAGCCTTCTATGGGAGGTCTGTGGTCACTATGGTGATCCTATAGACTTCTATGGGAGGTCTGTGGTCTCTATGGTGATCCTATAGACTTCTATAGGAGGTCTGTGGTCTCTATGGTGATCCTATAGACTTCTATGTGAGGTCTGTGGTCTCTATGGTGATCCTATAGACTTCTATGGGAGGTTTTCGGTCTCTATGGTGATCCTATAGACTTCTATGGGAGGTCTGTGGTCTCTATGGTGATCCTATAGACTTCTATGGGAGGTTTTGGGTCTCTATGGTGATCCTATAGACTTCTATAGACTCCACTTTGTGGTGAAGGGAGAAAAAGTCTCTGAGAACGCTCCAATCACATTTCTAGGAATTGGTGACGTCACTATACCGGGTAACATCTCCTCCGCACTGATAGGCTGACCAATGGGAAGCGCTGTGAGGTGAGCGGGCAGCCAATGGGCGCGCAGCATGCGGGTGGGGGAAGGAAGCGCCAATTTAATGCGTTTCTCTCTCTCTCGCTCTCCCCGGACAAGATGGCGGCTGCGGCTTTGTTTGTGCTGAGCGCCGTGTGAGGGGAGAGGGGGAGGAGCCTGAGCCGGAGGGAGTCTCACTTCTCTTCCTGCCCGGGAATGGACGGAGGTCGGTGAGAGGAAGGCCGGAGCGGAGTGCCGGGGCCGGGGAGCGACATGACAGCAGAGCCCAAGAGGTAGGCCGCACCGCCATACCGGGGCCCCGGGGGGGAGGAGCTACGGGACTAAGGGCCCCAGAGATACGAGAGAGGAGCCTGGGACCCCATTGTGGGAGGAGCTACGACAGTGTAGGCCTCAGGAGCCCTACTGTGGGTGGAGCTAGAGAACAGGAGGCCTTGGGGTCCCTCTTGTGGGCGGAGCTTCCCACCTGATACCCCCCAGAGTGACCCCAAAGATAGAAACTGCCGGAGGGACCCCGTGTGACCCCGTATTGTACCCCTACACCCTCCTGTGACCCCGTATTGTACCCCTACACCCTCCTGTGACCCCGTATTGTACCCCTACACCCCCCTGTGACCCCGTATTGTACCCCTACACCCTCCTGTGACCCCGTATTGTACCCCTACACCCTCCTGTGACCCCGTATTGTACCCCTACACCCTCCTGTGACCCCGTATTGTACCCCTACACCCTCCTGTGACCCCGTATTGTACCCCTACACCCTCCTGTGACCCCGCATTGTACCCCTACACCCTCCTGTGACCCCGCATTGTACCCCTACACCCTCCTGTGACCCCGTATTGTACCCCCGTATTGTACCCCTTCACCCTCCTGTGACCCCGTATTGTACCCCTACACCCTCCTGTGACCCCGTATTGTACCCCTACACCCTCCTGTGACCCCGTATTGTACCCCTACACCCTCCTGTGACCCCGTATTGTACCCCTACACCCTCCTGTGACCCCGTATTGTACCCCTACACCCTCCTGTGACCCTGCATTGTACCCCTACACCCTCCTGTGACCCCGCATTGTACCCCTACACCCTCCTGTGACCCCGCATTGTACCCCTACACCCTCCTGTGACCCCGTATTGTACCCCTACACCCTCCTGTGACCCCGTATTGTACCCCTGCACCCTCCTGTGACCCCGTATTGTACCCCTGCACCCTCCTGTGACCCCGTATTGTACCCCTACACCCTCCTGTGACCCCGTATTGTACCCCTACACCCTCCTGTGACCCCGTATTGTACCCCTGCACCCTCCTGTGACCCCGTATTGTACCCCTGCACCCTCCTGTGACCCCGTATTGTACCCCTGCACCCTCCTGTGACCCCGTATTGTACCCCTGCACCCTCCTGTGACCCCGTATTGTACCCCTACACCCTCCTGTGACCCCGTATTGTACCCCTACACCCTCCTGTGACCCCGCATTGTACCCCTACACCCTCCTGTGACCCCGCATTGTACCCCTACACCCTCCTGTGACCCCGCATTGTACCCCTACACCCTCCTGTGACCCCGCATTGTACCCCTACACCCTCCTGTGACCCCGTATTGTACCCCTACACCCTCCTGTGACCCCGTATTGTACCCCTACACCCTCCTGTGACCCCGCACTGTACCCCTACACCCTCCTGTGACCCCGCACTGTACCCCTACACCCTCCTGTGACCCCGCACTGTACCCCTACACCCTCCTGTGACCCCGTATTGTACCCCTACACCCTCCTGTGACCCCCTCGGGACGGGCCTGTGAAGGGTGACCCCTATATTGTACCCCTACACCCTCCTGTGACCCCCTCGGGACGGGCCTGTGAAGGGTGATCCCTATATTGTACCCCTACACCCTCCTGTGACCCCCTCGGGACCGACCTGTGAAGGGTGACCCCCATATTGTACCCCTACACCCTCCTGTGACCCCGCATTGTACCCCTACACCCTCCTGTGACCCCCTCGGGACCGACCTGTGAAGGGTGACCCCCATATTGTACCCCTACACCCTCCCGTGACCCCCTCGGGACCGACCTGTGAAGGGTGACCCCCATATTGTACCCCTACACCCTCCCGTGACCCCCTCGGGACCGACCTGTGAAGGGTGACCCCCATATTGTACCCCTACACCCTCCTGTGACCCCCTCGGGACGGGCCTGTGAAGGGTGACCCCTATATTGTACCCCTACACCCTCCTGTGACCCCCTCGGGACGGGCCTGTGAAGGGTGATCCCTATATTGTACCCCTACACCCTCCTGTGACCCCCTCGGGACCGACCTGTGAAGGGTGACCCCCATATTGTACCCCTACACCCTCCTGTGACCCCGCATTGTACCCCTACACCCTCCTGTGACCCCGCATTGTACCCCTACACCCTCCTGTGACCCCGCATTGTACCCCTACACCCTCCTGTGACCCCGTATTGTACCCCTACACCCTCCTGTGACCCCGTATTGTACCCCTACACCCTCCTGTGACCCCGCACTGTACCCCTACACCCTCCTGTGACCCCGCACTGTACCCCTACACCCTCCTGTGACCCCGTATTGTACCCCTACACCCTCCTGTGACCCCCTCGGGACGGGCCTGTGAAGGGTGACCCCTATATTGTACCCCTACACCCTCCTGTGACCCCCTCGGGACGGGCCTGTGAAGGGTGATCCCTATATTGTACCCCTACACCCTCCTGTGACCCCCTCGGGACCGACCTGTGAAGGGTGACCCCCATATTGTACCCCTACACCCTCCTGTGACCCCCTCGGGACCGACCTGTGAAGGGTGACCCCCATATTGTACCCCTACACCCTCCCGTGACCCCCTCGGGACCGACCTGTGAAGGGTGACCCCCATATTGTACCCCTACACCCTCCCGTGACCCCCTCGGGACCGACCTGTAAAGGGTGACCCCCATATTGTACCCCTACACCCTCCTGTGACCCCCTCGGGACGGGCCTGTGAAGGGTGACCCCTATATTGTACCCCTACACCCTCCTGTGACCCCCTCGGGACGGGCCTGTGAAGGGTGATCCCTATATTGTACCCCTACACCCTCCTGTGACCCCCTCGGGACCGACCTGTGAAGGGTGACCCCCATATTGTACCCCTACACCCTCCTGTGACCCCGCATTGTACCCCTACACCCTCCTGTGACCCCGCATTGTACCCCTACACCCTCCTGTGACCCCGCATTGTACCCCTACACCCTCCTGTGACCCCGTATTGTACCCCTACACCCTCCTGTGACCCCGTATTGTACCCCTACACCCTCCTGTGACCCCGCACTGTACCCCTACACCCTCCTGTGACCCCGCACTGTACCCCTACACCCTCCTGTGACCCCGTATTGTACCCCTACACCCTCCTGTGACCCCCTCGGGACGGGCCTGTGAAGGGTGACCCCTATATTGTACCCCTACACCCTCCTGTGACCCCCTCGGGACGGGCCTGTGAAGGGTGATCCCTATATTGTACCCCTACACCCTCCTGTGACCCCCTCGGGACCGACCTGTGAAGGGTGACCCCCATATTGTACCCCTACACCCTCCTGTGACCCCCTCGGGACCGACCTGTGAAGGGTGACCCCCATATTGTACCCCTACACCCTCCCGTGACCCCCTCGGGACCGACCTGTGAAGGGTGACCCCCATATTGTACCCCTACACCCTCCCGTGACCCCCTCGGGACCGACCTGTGAAGGGTGACCCCCATATTGTACCCCTACACCCTCCTGTGACCCCCTCGGGACGGGCCTGTGAAGGGTGACCCCTATATTGTACCCCTACACCCTCCTGTGACCCCCTCGGGACGGGCCTGTGAAGGGTGATCCCTATATTGTACCCCTACACCCTCCTGTGACCCCCTCGGGACCGACCTGTGAAGGGTGACCCCCATATTGTACCCCTACACCCTCCTGTGACCCCCTCGGGACGGGCCTGTGAAGGGTGATCCCTATATTGTACCCCTACACCCTCCTGTGACCCCCTCGGGACGGGCCTGTGAAGGGTGATCCCTATATTGTACCCCTACACCCTCCTGTGACCCCCTCGGGACCGACCTGTGAAGGGTGACCCCCATATTGTACCCCTACACCCTCCTGTGACCCCCTCGGGACGGGCCTGTGAAGGGTGATCCCTATATTGTACCCCTACACCCTCCTGTGACCCTGTAGACTTCAAAGAAATCCTGGACAGCCGGACTCTAAAAATATTTCCCTTTATTCAATAAAGTGTCATCCAAAATAAAGGTCACAGCAAAGTGGAACAAACTTACGCGTTTCACACTACAGAGTGCTTAGTCATCTATCGGGTCTTCTCGCCCTCTCCGGGTCTTCTCGCCCTCTCCGGGTCTTCTCGCCCTCTCCGGGTCTTCTCGCCCTCTCCGGGTCTTCTCGCTCCTTTTTCCCGGTCTTCTGCCTCTGTTCTTCCGATGTTGACTCAACACTCTCTCCCGCTCTAATGCTGGGTGCGCATTGTGCCACTACTTATATTGGCATGGGATGCGGTCTTCAAGTGACGTCACCCAGAGACCCCGCCTCTTATGTCACCGCCGGGGGCGTGATGGGGCAGTGACGTCATAATGGGCGGGCCTACAGTGACCCCGCTCCAGCTATGACTAAGCACTCTGTGTAGTGCGAAACGCGTAAGCTTTGTTCCACTTTGCTGTGACCTGTATTTTGGATGACACTTTATTGAATAAAGGCAAATATCTTTGGAGTCCGGCTGTCCAGGATTTCTTTGTTGTCTCTCTGCCATAGCATTGCCACCACCCGGATTTCTAGACTGAAGGAGATGCCTTTTACTTTGATCTGACCCACCTGGAGCCATGATACTCTCTCCTGTGACACCCCTCCGGGACCGGCCTGTAAAGGGTGACCCCGTATTGTACCCCTACACCCTCCTGTGACCCCGTATTGTACCCCTACACCCTCCTGTGACCCCCCCCTGGGACCGGCCTGTAAAGGGTGACCCTGTATTGTACCCCTACACCCTCCTGTGACCCCGTATTGTACCCCTACACCCTCCTGTGACCCTGTATTGTACCCCTACACCCTCCTGTGACCCCGTATTGTACCCCTACACCCTCCTGTGACCCCGTATTGTACCCCTACACCCTCCTGTGACCCCGTATTGTACCCCTACACCCTCCTGTGACCCCGTATTGTACCCCTACACCCTCCTGTGACCCCCTCGGGACCGACCTGTGAAGGGTGATCCCCATATTGTACCCCTACACCCTCCTGTGACCCCCTCGGGACCGACCTGTGAAGGGTGACCCCCGTATTGTACCCCTACACCCTCCTGTGACCCCGTATTGTACCCCTACACCCTCCTGTGACCCCGTATTGTACCCCTACACCCTCCTGTGACCCCGTATTGTACCCCTACACCCTCCTGTGACCCCATATTGTACCCCTGCACCCTCCTGTGACCCCCCCTGGGACCGGCCTGTAAAGGGTGACCCCGTATTGTACCCCTACACCCTCCTGTGACCCCGTATTGTACCCCTACACCCTCCTGTGACCCCGTATTGTACCCCCTACACCCCCCTGTGACCCCGTATTGTACCCCTACACCCCCCTGTGACCCCGTATTGTACCCCTACACCCTCCTGTGACCCCGTATTGTACCCCTACACCCTCCTGTGACCCCCCCCCGGGACCGGCCTGTAAAGGGTGACCCCGTATTGTACCCCTACGCCCTCCTGTGACCCCGTATTGTACAACTACTACCTCCTGTGACCCCGTATTGTACCCCTACACCCTCCTGTGACCCCGTATTGTACCCCTACACCCTCCTGTGACCCCCCCCTGGGACCGGCCTGTAAAGGGTGACCCCGTATTGTACCCCTACACCCTCCTGTGACCCCGTATTGTACCCCTACACCCTCCTGTGACCCCGTATTGTACCCCTACACCCTCCTGTGACCCCGTATTGTACCCCTACACCCCCCTGTGACCCCGTATTGTACCTCTACACCCTCCTGTGACCCCGCATTGTACCCCTACACCCTCCTGTGACCCCGTATTGTACCCCTGCACCCTCCTGTGACCCCGCATTGTACCCCTGCACCCTCCTGTGACCCCGTATTGTACCCCTACACCCTCCTGTGACCCCGTATTGTACCCCTACACCCTCCTGTGACCCAATCACTGCACCGCTACTACAGGGGTCTCCAGCTTGTGGGTTTCATTGGCCAATCAGCACCATTCAGAGATTGCTTTGTATTTTCTAAATAAATGAAAAGTGCTCTCTGGTTGGATAAGATGTATTGTGTGACATCACTACCCCTCCTGGCCATCTCATCCAATCAGAGAACAGATTCACTCAGAGTGTTGAGCATTCTCTAATGTCCGTCCCAATCAGCCACCTCCTGTGCTGGAGAGCAGCCGCTCAGCGTGGGGCTTGGAAGCCAGTAGAGCCGTGTAGTAGTAGTGATGTAGTATCGGTGTAGTATCGGTGTAGTAGTAATGTAGTGGTGGTGTAGTATCGGTGTAGTATCGGTGTAGTAGTAGTAATGTAGTAGTGATGTAGTATCGGTGTAGTAGTAGTGATGTAGTAGTGATGTAGTAGTATCGGTGTAGTAGTAGTGATGTCTATTCCATTGATTATATACTTGGGTACGTTGGTCTGAGCTGTAACAAAGCAAAAATAACCAGACCTGGAATTCCTCCTCAGCTGTATCTGTGGATTGTTGGCCACGTTGGGTTATAATGGAATGATGTGAATCCATCCGAGTTTTTTCCTGGAGTTCTTCATATTTTGAGGATGTTCTCTACTAATATAATGAAAGTGACCAACATATGTCAAGTCGTCGTCCTCCTCCCTCCTCCCTCCTCCTCCTCCCTCCTCCCTCCTCCTCCTCCTCCTCCTCCTCCTCCTCCTCCTCCTCCTCCTGTGTGTCCAGGCCTAGGAGGTTCTCCTCCTCCTCCTCCTCCTCCTGTGTGTCCAGGCCTAGGAGGTTCTCCTCCTCCTCCTCCTCCTCCTCCTCCTGTGTGTCCAGGCCTAGGAGGTTCTCCTCCTCCTCCTCCCTCCTCCTCCTGTGTGTCCAGGCCTAGGAGGTTCTCCTCCTCCTCCTCCTCCTGTGTGTCCAGGCCTAGGAGGTTCCCCTCCTCCTCCTCTGTGTGTCCGGGCCACGGAGGAGGAGGGGAGCCTCCTAGGCCCAGACACATGGAGGAGGGGAGCCTCCTAGGCCCAGACACATGGAGGAGGGGAGCCTCCTAGGCCCAGACACATGGAGGAGGGGAGCCTCCTAGGCCCAGACACATGGAGGAGGGGAGCCTCCTAGGCCCAGACACATGGAGGAGGAGGGGAGCCTCCTAGGCCCAGACACATGGAGGAGGAGGGGAGCCTCCTAGGCCCAGACACATGGAGGAGGAGGAGGGGAGCCTCCTAGGCCCAGACACATGGAGGAGGAGGAGGGGAGCCTCCTAGGCCCAGACACATGGAGGAGGAGGAGGGGAGCCTCCTAGGCCCAGACACATGGAGGAGGAGGAGGGGAGCCTCCTAGGCCCAGACACATGGAGGAGGAGGAGGGGAGCCTCCTAGGCCCAGACACATGGAGGAGGAGGAGGGAGCCTCCTAGGCCCAGACACATGGAGGAGGAGGAGGGGAGCCTCCTAGGCCCAGACACATGGAGGAGGAGGAGGGGAGCCTCCTAGGCCCAGACACATGGAGGAGGGGAGCCTCCTAGGCCCAGACACATGGAGGAGGGGAGCCTCCTAGGCCCAGACACATGGAGGAGGGGAGCCTCCTAGGCCCAGACACATGGAGGAGGGGGAGCCTCCTAGCCCAGACACATGGAGGAGGAGAGCCTCCTAGGCCCAGACACATGGAGGAGGAGGAGGGGAGCCTCCTAGGCCCAGACACATGGAGGAGGAGGAGGGGAGCCTCCTAGGCCCAGACACATGGAGGAGGAGGAGGGGAGCCTCCTAGGCCCAGACACATGGGAGGAGGAGGAGGGAGCCTCCTAGGCCCAGACACATGGAGGAGGGGAGCCTCCTAGGCCCAGACACATGGAGGAGGGGAGCCTCCTAGGCCCAGACACATGGAGGAGGGGAGCCTCCTAGGCCCAGACACATGGAGGAGGGGAGCCTCCTAGGCCCAGACACATGGAGGAGGGGAGCCTCCTAGGCCCAGACACATGGAGGAGGGGAGCCTCCTAGGCCCAGACACATGGAGGAGGGGAGCCTCCTAGGCCCAGACACATGGAGGAGGGGAGCCTCCTAGGCCCAGACACATGGAGGAGGGGAGCCTCCTAGGCCCAGACACATGGAGGAGGGGAGCCTCCTAGGCCCAGACACATGGAGGAGGGGAGCCTCCTAGGCCCAGACACATGGAGGAGGAGGAGGGGAGCCTCCTAGGCCCAGACACATGGAGGAGGAGGAGGGGAGCCTCTAGGCCCAGACACATGGAGGAGGGGAGCCTCCTAGGCCCAGCCACACGGAGGAGGAGGGGAGCCTCCTAGGCCCAGCCACACGGAGGAGGAGGGGAGCCTCCTAGGCCCAGCCACACGGAGGAGGAGGGGAGCCTCCTAGGCCCAGCCACACGGAGGAGGAGGGGAGCCTCCTAGGCCCAGCCACACGGAGGAGGAGGGGAGCCTCCTAGGCCCAGCCACACGGAGGAGGAGGGGAGCCTCCTAGGCCCGCCACACGGAGGAGAGGGGAGCCTCCTAGGCCCAGCCACACGGAGGAGGAGGGGAGCCTCCTAGGCCCAGCCACACGGAGGAGGAGGGGAGCCTCCTAGGCCCAGCCACACGGAGGAGGAGGGGAGCCTCCTAGGCCCAGCCACACGGAGGAGGAGGGGAGCCTCCTAGGCCCAGCCACACGGAGGAGGAGGGGAGCCTCCTAGGCCCAGCCACACGGAGGAGGAGGGGAGCCTCCTAGGCCCAGCCACACGGAGGAGGAGGGGAGCCTCCTAGGCCCAGCCACACGGAGGAGGAGGGGAGCCTCCTAGGCCCAGCCACACGGAGGAGGAGGGGAGCCTCCTAGGCCCAGCCACACGGAGGAGGAGGGGAGCCTCCTAGGCCCAGCCACACGGAGGAGGAGGGGAGCCTCCTAGGCCCAGCCACACGGAGGAGGAGGTTGAGCCTCCTAGGCCCAGCCACACGGAGGAGGAGGGGAGCCTCCTAGGCCCGGACGCACAGGGGGGAACCTCCTAGGCCCGGACGCACAGGGGGGGAACCTCCTAGGCCCGGACGCACACGGGGGGGGGGGAACCTCCTAGGCCCGGACGCACACGGGGGGGGGGGGTAACCTCCTAGGCCCGGACGCACACGGGGGGGGGGGGGACCTCCTAGGCCCGGACGCAGAAAGCAATAAAACCTGATAGATGTTGGTCACTTTCATTATATTTAGAAGCTGAAAATATCTGATGGGGGGGATAGACTGTATACTTGGGGGGGGGGGGGGATCTGATTGATGGAGGGGATAGACGGTATATGGGGGGGGGGGGGATCTGATTGATGGAGGGGATAGACGGTATATGGGGGGGAATCTGATGGAGGGGATAGACGGTATACATGGGGGGGGGATCTGATTGATGGGGGGGTAGACTGTATACATGGGGGGGGGGGAGATCTGATTGATGGGGGGGGGATAGATGGTATACATGGGGGGGGGGGATCTGATTGGGGGGGATAGACTGCATACATGGGGGGGATGGACTGTATACATGGGGGGGGAATCTGATGGGGGATATATGGTATACATGGGGGGGTCTGATGGAGGGATAAACGGTATACATGGGGGGGGATCTGATTGATGGGGGGATAGACTGCATACATGGGGGGGGGCGGGGATCTGATTGATGGGGGGGATAGACGGTATACATGGGGGGGGGGTCTGATGGGGGGGGATATATGGTATACATGGGGGGCGACCTGAAGGAGGGGATAGACGATATACATGGGGGAGGGGGATCTGATTGATGGGGGGATAGACGGTATACATGGGGGGGGATCTGATGGGGGGGATAGACGGTATACATGGGGGGATCTGATGGGTGGGGATAGATGGTATACATGGGGGGGATGGACTGTATACATGGGGGGGGGGGATCTGATTGGGGGGATAGACGGTATACATGGGGGGGGGGGATCTGATGGGGATATATGGTATACATGGGGGGGGGGCGGGGATCTGATTGGAGGGGATAGACTGTATACATGGGGGGGGGGGATCTGATTGGAGGGGATAGACTGTATACATGGGGGGGGGGGGATCTGATTGGAGGGGATAGACTGTATACATGGTGGGGGGATCTGATGGGGGGATATATGGTATACATGGGGGGCGACCTGATGGAGGTGATAGATGATATACATGGGGGAGGGAGATCTGATTGATGGGGGGGATAGACGGTATACATGGGGGGATCTGATGGGGGGGGGGGATCTGATTGATGGGGGGGATAGACGGTATACATGGGGGGGGGGGGATCTGATTGGAGGGGATAGACTGTATACATGGGGGGATCTGATTGATGGGGGGGGGATAGACTGTATACATGGGGGGGGGATCTGATTGGAGGGGATAGACTGTATACATGGGGGGGATCTGATTGATGGGGGGGGGATAGACTGTATACATGGGGGGAGATCTGATTGATGGGGGGGGATAGACTGTATACATGGGGGGGGGGATCTGAATTGGAGGGGATAGACTGTATACATGGGGGGGGGGGGGATGGTATACATGGGGGGAGGGGAGGAGATCTGATTGATGGGGGGGATAGACGGTATACATACGGAGGGGAGGAGATCTGATTGATGGGGGGGATAGACGGTATACATACGGAGGGGAGGAGATCTGATTGATGGGAGGGATAGACGGTATACATGATGGGGGGGGGGGGGAGGAGATCTGATTGATGGAGGGGATAGACGGTATACATGGGGGGGGATCTGATTGATGGGGGGGGGATAGATCCATGTATACGTGGGGGGGGGGGGGGATCTGATTGATGGGGGGATAGATGGTATACATGGGGGGGGGGAGATCTGATTGGAGGGGATAGACTGTATACATGGGGGGGGGAGATCTAATTGATGGGGGGGATAGACGGTATACATGGGGGGGGGGGGATCTGATGGGGGGGGGATATATGGTATACATGGGGGGGCGACCTGATGGAGGTGATAGATGATATACATGGGGGAGGGGGATCTGATTGATGGGGGGGATAGACGGTATACATGGGGGGGGGATCTGATTGAATGGGGGGGATAGACAGTATACATGGGGGGGGGGATCTGATTGATGGGGATAGACTGTATACATGGGGGGGAGATCTGATTGATGGGGGGGGGGGATAGACGGTATACATGGGGGGGGATCTGATTGGAGGGGATAGACTGTATACATGGGGGGGGGGGGAGATCTGATTGATGGGGGGGGATAGACGGTATACATGGGGGGGGGGGGATCTGATGGGGGGATATATGGTATACATGGGGGGCGACCTGATGGAGGTGATAGATGATATACATGGGGGAGGGGGATCTGATTGATGGGGGGATAGACGGTATACATGGGGGGGGATCTGATTGAATGGGGGGATAGACGGTATACATGGGGGGGGGGGGATCTGATTGATGGGGATAGACTGTATACATGGGGGGGGGGGGATCTGATTGATGGGGGGGATAGACGGTATACATGGGGGGGGGATCTGATTGGAGGGGATAGACTGTATACATGGGAGGGGGGAGATCTGATTGGAGGGGGGATATATGGTATACATGGGGGGGATATATGGTATACACGGTGGGGGGGAATCTGATTGGAGGGGGGATATATGGTATACATGGGGGGGATATATGGTATACATGGGGGAGGGGGGGTCTGATTGGGGGGATAGACGGTATACATGGGGGGAATCTGATTGGAGGGGATAGACTGTATACATGGGGGGGGTAGATCTGATTGATGGGGGATCTGATGGGGGGGGGATCTGATTGATGGGGGGGGATAGACGTATACATGGGGGGAGTTCTGATGGGGGGATCTGATTGATTGGAGGGGATAGACGTATACATGGGGGGGGGGTCTGATTGATGGGGGGGATATACGGTATACATGGGGGGGGGGGATCTGATTGATTGGAGGGGATAGACTGTATACATGGGGGGGAGATCTGATTGATGGGGGGATAGACGGTATACATGGGGGGGGATCTGATTGATGGGGATAGACGGTATACAGGGGGGGGGAGATCTGATTGATGGGGGGGATAGACGGTATACATGGGGGGGATCTGATTGAATGGGGGGATAGACGGTATACATGGGGGGGGATCTGATTGATGGGGATAGACGGTATACATGGGGGGGGATCTGATTGGAAGGGATAGACTGTATACATGGGGGGGGGATAGACGGTATACATGGGGGGGGGGATCTGATTGGAGGGGATAGACTGTATACATGGGGGGGAGATCTGATTGGAGGGGGGATATATGGTATACATGGGGGGGATATATGGTATACATGGGGGGGGGGGGGGGGATCTGATTGGAGGGGATAGACTGTATACATGGGGGGGTAGATCTGATTGATGGGGGGGGATAGACGTAACATGGGGGGGGATCTGATTGATTGGAGGGGATAGACGTATACATGGGGGGGGTCTGATTGATGGGGGGGATATACGGTATACATGGGGGGGGGGTCTGATGGGGGGGATCTGATTGATTGGAGGGGATAGACTGTATACATGGGGGGGAGATCTGATTGATGGAGGGAATAGACTGTATACATGGGAGGGGGAGATCTGATTGGAGGGGGGATATATGGTATACATGGGGGGGATATATGGTATACATGGGGGGGGGGAATCTGAT
>JBBGZY010003791.1:0-45759 GCA_037952925.1 Lithobates clamitans
AATGCTGACTATGACCCTAAGAACACCATCCCTACAGTCACACATCATCCCTACAGTCACATCATCCCTACAGTCACATCATCCCTACAGTCACATCATCCCTACAGTCACATCATCCCTACAGTCACACATCATCCCTACAGTCACATCATCCCTACAGTCACACATCATCCCTACAGTCACATCATCCCTACAGTCACACATCATCCCTACAGTCACACCATCCCTACAGTCACATCATCCCTACAGTCACACATCATCCCTACAGTCACACATCATCCCTACAGTCACACACCATCCCTACAGTCACACCATCCCTACAGTCACATCATCCCTACAGTCACATCATCCCTACAGTCACACATCATCCCTACAGTCACACACCATCCCTACAGTCACATCATCCCTACAGTCACACACCATCCCTACAGTCACACATCATCCCTACAGTCACATCATCCCTACAGTCACACATCATCCCTACAGTCACACATCATCCCTACAGTCACATCATCATCCCTACAGTCACACACCATCCCTACAGTCACATCATCCCTACAGTCACACACCATCCCTACAGTCACACATCATCCCTACAGTCACATCATCCCTACAGTCACACATCATCCCTACAGTCACACATCATCCCTACAGTCACACACCATCCCTACAGTCACACCATCCCTACAGTCACATCATCATCCCTACAGTCACATCATCCCTACAGTCACATCATCCCTACAGTCACACACCATCCCTACAGTCACATCATCCCTACAGTCACACACCATCCCTACAGTCACACATCATCCCTACAGTCACACCATCCCTACAGTCACATCATCATCCCTACAGTCACATCATCCCTACAGTCACACATCATCCCTACAGTCACACATCATCCCTACAGTCACACACCATCCCTACAGTCACACCATCCCTACAGTCACATCATCCCTACAGTCACATCATCCCTACAGTCACACATCATCCCTACAGTCACACACCATCCCTACAGTCACATCATCCCTACAGTCACACACCATCCCTACAGTCACACATCATCCCTACAGTCACATCATCCCTACAGTCACACATCATCCCTACAGTCACATCATCATCCCTACAGTCACACATCATCCCTACAGTCACACCATCCCTACAGTCACACATCATCCCTACAGTCACACATCATCCCTACAGTCACATCATCCCTACAGTCACACATCATCCCTACAGTCACACATCATCCCTACAGTCACACATCATCCCTACAGTCACACATCATCCCTACAGTCACACATCATCCCTACAGTCACATCATCCCTACAGTCACACATCATCCCTACAGTCACATCATCCCTACATTCACACCCCATCCCTACAGTCACACCCCATCCCTACAGTCACACATCATCCCTACAGTCACATCATCCCTACAGTCACATCATCCCTACAGTCACATCATCCCTACAGTCACATCATCCCTACAGTCACATCATCCCTACAGTCACACATCATCCCTACAGTCACACATCATCCCTACAGTCACACATCATCCCTACAGTCACACATCATCCCTACAGTCACATCATCCCTACAGTCACATCATCATCCCTACAGTCACATCATCCCTACAGTCACACATCATCCCTACAGTCACACACCATCCCTACAGTCACACCATCCCTACAGTCACACACCATCCCTACAGTCACACATCATCCCTACAGTCACATCATCCCTACAGTCACACACCATCCCTACAGTCACACATCATCCCTACAGTCACACCATCCCTACAGTCACATCATCCCTACAGTCACATCATCCCTACAGTCACATCATCATCCCTACAGTCACACATCATCCCTACAGTCACATCATCATCCCTACAGTCACATCATCCCTACAGTCACATCATCCCTACAGTCACATCATCCCTACATTCACACCCCATCCCTACAGTCACACCCCATCCCTACAGTCACACATCATCCCTACAGTCACATCATCCCTACAGTCACATCATCCCTACATTCACACCCCATCCCTACAGTCACACCCCATCCCTACAGTCACACATCATCCCTACAGTCACACCCCATCCCTACAGTCACACATCATCCCTACAGTCACATCATCCCTACAGTCACATCATCATCCCTACAGTCACACACCATCCCTACAGTCACACATCATCCCTACAGTCACATCATCATCCCTACAGTCACACCATCCCTACAGTCACATCATCCCTACAGTCACACATCATCCCTACAGTCACATCATCCCTACAGTCACATCATCATCCCTACAGTCACACATCATCCCTACAGTCACACCATCCCTACAGTCACATCATCATCCCTACAGTCACACATCATCCCTACAGTCACATCATCATCCCTACAGTCACACATCATCCCTACAGTCACACCATCCCTACAGTCACACATCATCCCTACAGTCACACATCATCCCTACAGTCACATCATCCCTACAGTCACACATCATCCCTACAGTCACACATCATCCCTACAGTCACACATCATCCCTACAGTCACACATCATCCCTACAGTCACACATCATCCCTACAGTCACATCATCCCTACAGTCACACATCATCCCTACAGTCACATCATCCCTACATTCACACCCCATCCCTACAGTCACACCCCATCCCTAC
Organism: Lithobates clamitans; assembly: GCA_037952925.1. Taxonomy (NCBI): domain Eukaryota; kingdom Metazoa; phylum Chordata; class Amphibia; order Anura; family Ranidae; genus Lithobates; species Lithobates clamitans. The sequence goes on from JBBGZY010003791.1 coordinate 2,691, forward strand.
AGTCACACATCATCCCTACAGTCACATCATCCCTACAGTCACATCATCCCTACAGTCACATCATCCCTACAGTCACATCATCCCTACAGTCACATCATCCCTACAGTCACACATTCACACATCATCCCTACAGTCACACATCATCCCTACAGTCACACATCATCCCTACAGTCACACATCATCCCTACAGTCACATCATCCCTACAGTCACATCATCCCTACAGTCACACATCATCCCTACAGTCACACATCATCCCTACAGTCACATCATCCCTACAGTCACATCATCCCTACAGTCACACCATCCCTACAGTCACACACCATCCCTACAGTCACACATCATCCCTACAGTCACATCATCCCTACAGTCACACACCATCCCTACAGTCACACATCATCCCTACAGTCACACCATCCCTACAGTCACATCATCCCTACAGTCACATCATCCCTACAGTCACATCATCATCCCTACAGTCACACATCATCCCTACAGTCACATCATCATCCCTACAGTCACATCATCCCTACAGTCACATCATCCCTACAGTCACATCATCCCTACATTCACACCCCATCCCTACAGTCACACACCCATCCCTACAGTCACACATCATCCCTACAGTCACATCATCCCTACAGTCACATCATCCCTACATTCACACCCCATCCCTACAGTCACACCCCATCCCTACAGTCACACATCATCCCTACAGTCACACCCCATCCCTACAGTCACACATCATCCCTACAGTCACATCATCCCTACAGTCACATCATCATCCCTACAGTCACACACCATCCCTACAGTCACACATCATCCCTACAGTCACATCATCATCCCTACAGTCACATCATCCCTACAGTCACACATCATCCCTACAGTCACATCATCCCTACAGTCACATCATCCCTACAGTCACACATCATCGCTACAGTCACATCATCCCTACAGTCACATCATCCCTACAGTCACACATCATCCCTACAGTCACACACCATCCCTACAGTCACATCATCCCTACAGTCACACACCATCCCTACAGTCACACCCCATCCCTACAGTCACACACCATCCCTACAGTCACATCATCCCTACAGTCACATCATCATCCCTACAGTCACACCATCCCTACAGTCACACATCATCCCTACAGTCACATCATCCCTACAGTCACACATCATCCCTACAGTCACACACCATCCCTACAGTCACACACCATCCCTACAGTCACACATCATCCCTACAGTCACACACCATCCCTACAGTCACATCATCATCCCTACAGTCACACATCATCCCTACAGTCACACATCATCCCTACAGACACATCATCCCTACAGTCACACATCATCCCTACAGTCACACACCATCCCTACAGTCACACATCATCCCTACAGTCACATCATCTCTACAGTCACACATCATCCCTACAGTCACATCATCCCTACAGTCACACATCATCCCTACAGTCACACATCATCCCTACAGTCACACATCATCCCTACAGACACATCATCCCTACAGTCACACATCATCCCTACAGTCACACACCATCCCTACAGTCACACATCATCCCTACAGTCACACATCATCCCTACAGTCACACACCATCCCTACAGTCACATCATCCCTACAGTCACACATCATCCCTACAGTCACACCCCATCCCTACAGTCACACATCATCCCTACAGTCACACATCATCCCTACAGTCACACATCATCCCTACAGTCACACACCATCCCTACAGTCACACATCATCCCTACAGTCACACCCCATCCCTACAGTCACATCAACCCTACAGTCACACATCATCCATACAGTCACACATCATCCCTACAGTCACACCATCCCTACAGTCACACACCATCCCTACAGTCACACATCATCCCTACAGCCACACACCATCCCTACAGTCACATCATCCCTACAGTCACATCATCCCTACAGTCACACATCATCCCTACAGTCACACATCATCCCTACAGTCACATCATCCCTACAGTCACATCATCCCTACAGTCACACATCATCCATACAGTCACACACCATCCCTACAGTCACATCATCCCTACAGTCACATCATCCCTACAGTCACACATCATCCCTACAGTCACACATCATCCCTACAGTCACACATCATCCCTACAGTCACACATCATCCATACAGTCACACATCATCCCTACAGTCACATCATCCCTACAGTCACACACCATCCCTACAGTCACATCATCCCTACAGTCACACACCATCCCTACAGTCACATCATCCCTACAGTCACACACCATCCCTACAGTCACATCATCCCTACAGTCACACATCATCCATACAGTCACACATCATCCCTACAGTCACACCATCCCTACAGTCACACACCATCCCTACAGTCACACACCATCCCTACAGTCACACACCATCCCTACAGTCACACATCATCCATACAGTCACACATCATCCCTACAGTCACACCATCCCTACAGTCACACACCATCCCTACAGTCACACATCATCCCTACAGTCACACATCATCCCTACAGTCACACATCATCCCTACAGTCACACATCATCCCTACAGTCACACATCATCCCTACAGTCACACATCATCCATACAGTCACACATCATCCCTACAGTCACACCATCCCTACAGTCACATCATCCCTACAGTCACACATCATCCCTACAGTCACATCATCCCTACAGTCACACACCATCCCTACAGTCACATCATCCCTACAGTCACATCATCCCTACAGTCACACCATCCCTACAGTCACACCCTATCCCTACAGTCACACATCATCCCTACAGTCACACATCATCCCTACAGTCACATCATCATCCCTACAGTCACATCATCCCTACAGTCACACATCATCCCTACAGTCACACACCATCCCTACAGTCACATCATCCCTACAGTCACACATCATCCCTACAGTCACACATCATCCCTACAGTCACATCATCCCTACAGTCACATCATCCCTACAGTCACATCATCCCTACAGTCACACATCATCCCTACAGTAACATCCCTACAGTCACATCATCCCTACAGTCACACATCATCCCTACAGTCACATCATCCCTACAGTCACATCATCCCTACAGTCACATCATCCCTACAGTCACACACCATCCCTACAGTCACACACCATCCCTACAGTCACATCATCCCTACAGTCACATCATCCCTACAGTCACACATCATCCCTACAGTCACATCATCCCTACAGTCACATCATCCCTACAGTCACACATCATCCCTACAGTCACATCATCCCTACAGTCACATCATCCCTACAGTCACATCATCCCTACAGTCACACACCATCCCTACAGTCACACACCATCCCTACAGTCACATCATCCCTACAGTCACACACCATCCCTACAGTCACATCATCCCTACAGTCACATCATCCCTACAGTCACACCATCCCTACAGTCACACCCTATCCCTACAGTCACATCATCCCTACAGTCACACCCCATCCCTACAGTCACACACCATCCCTACAGTCACACATCATCCCTACAGTCACATCATCATCCCTACAGTCACATCATCCCTACAGTCACACATCATCCCTACAGTCACATCATCATCCCTACAGTCACACACCATCCCTACAGTCACACATCATCCCTACAGTCACATCATCCCTACAGTCACACATCATCCCTACAGTCACATCATCATCCCTACAGTCACATCATCCCTACAGTCACACATCATCCCTACAGTCACACACCATCCCTACAGTCACATCATCCCTACAGTCACACATCATCCCTACAGTCACATCATCCCTACAGTCACATCATCCCTACAGTCACATCATCCCTACAGTCACACCCCATCCCTACAGTCACATCATCCCTACAGTCACACATCATCCCTACAGTCACATCATCCCTACAGTCACATCATCCCTACAGTCACATCATCCCTACAGTCACACCCCATCCCTACAGTCACATCATCCCTACAGTCACACATCATCCCTACAGTCACATCATCCCTACAGTCACACACCATCCCTACAGTCACAACATCATCCCTACAGTCACACATCATCCCTACAGTCACATCATCCCTACAGTCACACATCATCCCTACAGTCACACATCATCCCTACAGTCACATCATCCCTACAGTCACACATCATCCCTACAGTCACATCATCCCTACAGTCACACCCCATCCCTACAGTCACACACCATCCCTACAGTCACATCATCCCTACAGTCACACCCCATCCCTACAGTCACATCATCCCTACAGTCACACATCATCCCTACAGTCACACATCATCCCTACAGTCACATCATCCCTACAGTCACACACCATCCCTACAGTCACACCATCCCTACAGTCACATCATCCCTACAGTCACACATCATCCCTACAGTCACATCATCCCTACAGTCACATCATCCCTACAGTCACATCATCCCTACAGTCACACCCCATCCCTACAGTCACACACCATCCCTACAGTCACACACCATCCCTACAGTCACACACCATCCCTACAGTCACACCATCCCTACAGTCACATCATCCCTACAGTCACACCCCATCCCTACAGTCACACACCATCCCTACAGTCACATCATCCCTACAGTCACATCATCATCCCTACAGTCACACATCATCCCTACAGTCACATCATCCCTACAGTCACACACCATCCCTACAGTCACATCATCCCTACAGTCACACATCATCCCTACAGTCACATCATCCCTACAGTCACACATCATCCCTACAGTCACATCATCCCTACAGTCACACATCATCCCTACGTCACACACCATCCCTACAGTCAACATCATCCCTACAGTCACACCATCCCTACAGTCACACACCATCCCTACAGTCACACACCATCCCTACAGTCACACATCATCCCTGCAGTCACACATCATCCCTACAGTCACACATCATCCCTACAGTCACACATCATCCCTACAGTCACACATCATCCCTACAGTCCACACAATCCATCCCTACAGTTGTCCACACCATCCCTACAGTCACATCATCCCTACAGTCACATCATCCCTACAGTCACACATCATCCCTACAGTCACACCTACAGTCACACACATCCCTACAGTCACACATCATCCCTACAGTCACACATCATCCCTACAGTCACACATCATCCCTACAGTCACACATCATCCCTACAGTCACACCCCATCCCTACAGTCACATCATCCCTACAGTCACACTCCATCCCTACAGTCACACATCATCCCTACAGTCACATCATCCCTACAGTCACACACCATCCCTACAGTCACACATCATCCCTACAGTCACACACCATCCCTACAGTCACACCCCATCCCTACAGTCACACCATCCCTACAGTCACACCCCATCCCTACAGTCACACATCATCCCTACAGTCACACCCCATCCCTACAGTCACACCCCATCCCTACAGTCACACATCATCCCTACAGTCACACATCATCCCTACAGTCACACACCATCCCTACAGTCACACACCATCCCTACAGTCACACATCATCCCTACAGTCACACATCATCCCTACAGTCACATCATCCCTACAGTCACACACCATCCCTACAGTCACACATCATCCCTACAGTCACACATCATCCTACAGTCACATCATCCCTACAGTCACACATCATCCCTACAGTCACACCTCATCCCTACAGTCACACATCATCCCTACAGTCACATCATCCCTACAGTCACACACCATCCCTACAGTCACACCCCATCCCTACAGTCACACATCATCCCTACAGTCACACCTCATCCCTACAGTCACACATCATCCCTACAGTCACACCTCATCCCTACAGTCACACACCATCCCTACAGTCACACATCATCCCTACAGTCACACACCATCCCTACAGTCACATCATCCCTACAGTCACATCATCCCTACAGTCACACATCATCCCTACAGTCACATCATCCCTACAGTCACATCATCCCTACAGTCACACATCATCCCTACAGTCACATCATCCCTACAGTCACACCATCCCTACAGTCACACACCATCCCTACAGTCACACATCATCCCTACAGTCACATCATCCCTACAGTCACATCATCCCTACAGTCACATCATCCCTACAGTCACACCCCATCCCTACAGTCACACATCATCCCTACAGTCACACCCCATCCCTACAGTCACACCTCATCCCTACAGTCACACATCATCCCTACAGTCACACATCATCCCTACAGTCACATACCATCCCTACAGTCACACATCATCCCTACAGTCACATCATCATCCCTACAGTCACACATCATCCCTACAGTCACACCCCATCCCTACAGTCACATACCATCCCTACAGTCACACATCATCCCTACAGTCACATCATCCCTACAGTCACACCCCATCCCTACAGTCACACATCATCCCTACAGTCACACCATCCCTACAGTCACATCATCCCTACAGTCACACATCATCCCTACAGTCACATCATCCCTACAGTCACACACCATCCCTACAGTCACACCATCCCTACAGTCACACATCATCCCTACAGTCACACATCATCCCTACAGTCACACACCATCCCTACAGTCACATATCATCCCTACAGTCACACATCATCCCTACAGTCACACCATCCCTACAGTCACACATCATCCCTACAGTCACATCATCCCTACAGTCACACATCATCCCTACAGTTACATCATCATCCCTACAGTCACACATCATCCCTACAGTCACACCATCCCTACAGTCACATCATCCCTACAGTCACATCATCCCTACAGTCACACATCATCCCTACAGTCACATCATCCCTACAGTCACATCATCATCCCTACAGTCACATCATCCCTACAGTCACACATCATCCCTACAGTCACACATCATCCCTACAGTCACACCATCCCTACAGTCACATCATCCCTACAGTCACATCATCCCTACAGTCACACATCATCCCTACAGTCACACACCATCCCTACAGTCACATCATCCCTACAGTCACATCATCATCCCTACAGTCACACATCATCCCTACAGTCACATCATCATCCCTACAGTCACATCATCCCTACAGTCACATCATCCCTACATTCACACCCCATCCCTACAGTCACACCCCATCCCTACAGTCACACATCATCCCTACAGTCACATCATCCCTACAGTCACATCATCCCTACATTCACACCCCATCCCTACAGTCACACCCCATCCCTACAGTCACACATCATCCCTACAGTCACACATCATCCCTACAGTCACACATCATCCCTACAGTCACACATCATCCCTACAGTCACATCATCCCTACAGTCACATCATCCCTACATTCACACCCCATCCCTACAGTCACACCCCATCCCTACAGTCACACATCATCCCTACAGTCACACATCATCCCTACAGTCACACATCATCCCTACAGTCACACATCATCCCTACAGTCACATCATCCCTACAGTCACATCATCATCCCTACAGTCACACACCATCCCTACAGTCACACATCATCCCTACAGTCACATCATCATCCCTACAGTCACATCATCCCTACAGTCACACATCATCCCTACAGTCACATCATCCCTACAGTCACACACCATCCCTACAGTCACACATCATCCCTACAGTCACACCCCATCCCTACAGTCACATCATCCCTACAGTCACATCATCCCTACAGTCACACATCATCCCTACAGTCACATCATCATCCCTACAGTCACACATCATCCCTACAGTCACACATCATCGCTACAGTCACATCATCCCTACAGTCACACACCATCCCTACAGTCACACATCATCCCTACAGTCACACCATCCCTACAGTCACACATCATCCCTACAGTCACACATCATCCCTACAGTCACATCATCCCTACAGTCACACACCATCCCTACAGTCACACATCATCCCTACAGTCACACCATCCCTACAGTCACACATCATCCCTACAGTCACACATCATCCCTACAGTCACATCATCCCTACAGTCACATCATCATCCCTACAGTCACATCATCCCTACAGTCACACATCATCCCTACAGTCACATCATCCCTACAGTCACACACCATCCCTACAGTCACACCATCCCTACAGTCACACATCATCCCTACAGTCACACCATCCCTACCGTCACACACCATCCCTACAGTCACACCATCCCTACAGTCACACATCATCCCTACAGTCACACATCATCCCTACAGTCACACATCATCCCTACAGTCACACACCATCCCTACAGTCACATCATCATCCCTACAGTCACACCATCCCTACAGTCACATCATCCCTACAGTCACACATCATCCCTACAGTCACACATCATCCCTACAGTCACACACCATCCCTACAGTCACACCATCCCTACAGTCACATCATCCCTACAGTCACATCATCCCTACAGTCACACATCATCCCTACAGTCACATCATCCCTACAGTCACACATCATCCCTACAGTCACACACCATCCCTACAGTCACACATCATCCCTACAGTCACACCATCCCTACAGTCACATCATCCCTACAGTCACATCATCCCTACAGTCACATCATCCCTACAGTCACATCATCCCTACAGTCACACATCATCCCTACAGTCACACACCATCCCTACAGTCACACATCATCCCTACAGTCACACATCATCCCTACAGTCACACACCATCCCTACAGTCACACATCATCCCTACAGTCACACATCATCCCTACAGTCACACATCATCCCTACAGTCACACATCATCCCTACAGTCACACACCATCCCTACAGTCACACATCATCCCTACAGTCACATCATCCCTACAGTCACACATCATCCCTACAGTCACATCATCATCCCTACAGTCACATCATCCCTACAGTCACACATCATCCCTACAGTCACATCATCCCTACAGTCACATCATCCCTACAGTCACACACCATCCCTACAGTCACATCATCCCTACAGTCACACATCATCCCTACAGTCACACATCATCCCTACAGTCACATCATCCCTACAGTCACACATCATCCCTACAGTCACACATCATCCCTACAGTCACATCATCCCTACAGTCACACCATCCCTACAGTCACACATCATCCCTACAGTCACATCATCCCTACAGTCACACCATCCCTACAGTCACACATCATCCCTACAGTCACACATCATCCCTACAGTCACATCATCCCTACAGTCACACCATCCCTACAGTCACACACCATCCCTACAGTCACACATCATCCCTACAGTCACATCATCCCTACAGTCACACACCATCCCTACAGTCACACATCATCCCTACAGTCACATCATCCCTACAGTCACATCATCCCTACAGTCACACATCATCCCTACAGTCACACATCATCCCTACAGTCACACCATCCCTACAGTCACACATCATCCCTACAGTCACATCATCCCTACAGTCACACACCATCCCTACAGTCACACATCATCCCTACAGTCACACATCATCCCTACAGTCACATCATCCCTACAGTCACACACCATCCCTACAGTCACACATCATCGCTACAGTCACACACCATCCCTACAGTCACACACCATCCCTACAGTCACATCATCCCTACAGTCACACATCATCGCTACAGTCACACATCATCCCTACAGTCACACATCATCCCTACAGTCACATCATCATCCCTACAGTCACACCATCCCTACAGTCACACATCATCCCTACAGTCACACACCATCCCTACAGTCACACATCATCGCTACAGTCACATCATCCCTACAGTCACATCATCCCTACAGTCACACATCATCCCTACAGTCACACATCATCCCTACAGTCACACATCATCCCTACAGTCACATCATCCCTACAGTCACACACCATCCCTACAGTCACACATCATCCCTACAGTCACATCATCCCTACAGTCACACCATCCCTACAGTCACACATCATCCCTACAGTCACACATCATCCCTACAGTCACATCATCCCTACAGTCACACCATCCCTACAGTCACACACCATCCCTACAGTCACACATCATCCCTACAGTCACATCATCCCTACAGTCACACACCATCCCTACAGTCACACATCATCCCTACAGTCACATCATCCCTACAGTCACATCATCCCTACAGTCACACATCATCCCTACAGTCACACATCATCCCTACAGTCACACCATCCCTACAGTCACACATCATCCCTACAGTCACATCATCCCTACAGTCACACACCATCCCTACAGTCACACATCATCCCTACAGTCACACATCATCCCTACAGTCACATCATCCCTACAGTCACACACCATCCCTACAGTCACACATCATCGCTACAGTCACATCATCCCTACAGTCACACCCCATCCCTACAGTCACATCATCCCTACAGTCACACATCATCCCTACAGTCACACATCATCCCTACAGTCACACACCATCCCTACAGTCACACATCATCGCTACAGTCACACCATCCCTACAGTCACATCATCCCTACAGTCACACACCATCCCTACAGTCACATCATCATCCCTACAGTCACACCATCCCTACAGTCACACATCATCCCTACAGTCACACACCATCCCTACAGTCACACATCATCGCTACAGTCACATCATCCCTACAGTCACATCATCCCTACAGTCACACACCATCCCTACAGTCACACATCATCCCTACAGTCACACACCATCCCTACAGTCACATCATCCCTACAGTCACACACCATCCCTACAGTCACACCCCATCCCTACAGTCACACACCATCCCTACAGTCACATCATCCCTACAGTCACATCATCATCCCTACAGTCACACCATCCCTACAGTCACACATCATCCCTACAGTCACATCATCCCTACAGTCACACATCATCCCTACAGTCACACACCATCCCTACAGTCACACACCATCCCTACAGTCACACATCATCCCTACAGTCACATCATCCCTACAGTCATATCATCCCTACAGTCACACATCATCCCTACAGTCACATCATCCCTACAGTCACATCATCCCTACAGTCACACCCCATCCCTACAGTCACATCATCCCTACAGTCACACATCATCCCTACAGTCACATCATCCCTACAGTCACATCATCCCTACAGTCACATCATCATCCCTACAGTCACACATCATCCCTACAGTCACATCATCCCTACAGTCACATCATCCCTACAGTCACATCATCCCTACAGTCACACATCATCCCTACAGTCACACACCATCCCTACAGTCACACACCATCCCTACAGTCACACACCATCCCTACAGTCACACACCATCCCTACAGTCACACACCATCCCTACAGTCACATCATCCCTACAGTCACACCCCATCCCTACAGTCACATCATCCCTACAGTCACACATCATCCCTACAGTCACACACCATCCCTACAGTCACATCATCCCTACAGTCACACATCGTCCCTACAGTCACATCATCCCTACAGTCACATCATCCCTACAGTCACACCTCATCCCTACAGTCACACACCATCCCTACAGTCACACACCATCCCTACAGTCACACACCATCCCTACAGTCACACACCATCCCTACAGTCACACACCATCCCTACAGTCACACACCATCCCTACAGTCACACACCATCCCTACAGTCACACACCATCCCTACAGTCACATCATCCCTACAGTCACACATCATCCCTACAGTCACACACCATCCCTACAGTCACACACCATCCCTACAGTCACACACCATCCCTACAGTCACACACCATCCCTACAGTCACACACCATCCCTACAGTCACACCCCATCCCTACAGTCACACACCATCCCTACAGTCACACACCATCCCTACAGTCACATCATCCCTACAGTCACATCATCATCCCTACAGTCACACATCATCCCTACAGTCACACATCATCCCTACAGTCACATCATCCCTACAGTCACACATCATCCCTACAGTCACACACCATCCCTACAGTCACACACGGAGGTGGAAACATGATGATTTGGGGTGTTCCTCTGATAAAGGTTCAGGCCGACTTTGCCGCATTGAGGGGCCAATGGACGGGGCCATGTATTGTAAGATCTTGGAGGAGAACCTTCTTCCCTCATCCAGAACACTGAAGATGGGTCATGGATGGGTCTTCCAGCATGACAATGACCCAAAATATATCACCAAGGCAACAAAGGAGGGGCTCAAGAAGAAGTACATGAAGGTCATGGAGTGGCCTATCCAGTCTCCAGACCTTAATCCTATAGAAAATGTATGGAGGAGCTGAAACTTCGAGTTGCCAAGAAACCTTCAGGATTTAGAGAAGATCTGTAAAGAAGAGAAAATCCCTCCTGAGATGTGTGGAAACTGATCACCACCTACAAGAAACGTCTGACCTCTGTGATCACCAACAAGGGTTTCTCCACCAATCACAGGAAAGTCTCTCGGCCTCCAAATCTATGAATTTCCTCTGCTGGGATTTGACTTCCTGCTATCGGGCGGCTACCAGACCTGGACTGGCCATAGGACACCCGGGGCATTTGTTGGGTGGGTCGGATCTCCTAACCAGAGCGATCTGTTGATCGGGACGTCCAGCGGGAGGTAAGCGGGGGCCGTGGTCCGGACACGGATAACACAGACCACGCCCATCACCTGTGTCTCCTCTCCCGCCCCTCCAGGAATGTCATCCTATCAGCAGGGTGGGGGGAGGAGCTAGAGATCTGCATGGAGAGTGGGAGTCTTTTCATAATCACAGCTCCTCCCACCCTGTCCTGCTGATAGGATGACATCATTGGCAGGGGCGGGAGACCCTGGAGGGATCAATCCTGCCTCTGCCCAGCCGAAGATAGGACTGTGCGGGGGAGGGGCAAACAGGGGGCGCTTCGATTATACATTCTATAATACCCTCTCCGCTCCTCCCAGGACCTCCCGCTCTCTATCTCCCTCACCACCCCATCCCATCCTCGCCTCCAGAACTTCTCCAGAGCCTCTCCCATCCTTTGTAACTCCCTACCCCAATCTCCTACTCGATCCCTGAATACCCTCCTCTTCAGAGAAGCCTACCCTGCCCCCACCTAACTACTCTTCATTTCTCCATCAGTCCATCCCCCACAGGTGTTACCTTTGGTATCTCTTGACCCTCCCTTCTAGATTGTAAGCTCTCCGGATCAGGGCTCTCTGATCCCTCCTGTATTGAATTATATTGTAACTAATAATAATAATAATAATAATAATAATATATAAATCCTGAATAATAATAATAATAATAATAATAATAATAATAATAATAATAATAATATATAAATCCTGTATAATAATAATAATAATAATAATATATAAATCCTGAATAATAATAATAATAATAATAATATATAAATCCTGTATAATAATAATAATAATAATAATAATAATAATAATACTGAATGAATATTACAGATGGAATATTGGGGGTGGAGAATTATTACCCCGGAAGGTTCTTTAGGACTTTTATTTGTTCCTCTTTAGTCTCTTTTTATTTTATGGATTTTCTGTTTGTAAAATTAAAAATTCTAATAAACATATTTGGGGAAGAAACAAGAGAAGCAGATTTTGTGATGGATGTGATGTGAGGTTGGATTTCTATGCAGGGATAATAATTGATGATTATAATATAAATGATATAATAGGAAGGATTTCTCCTCTATAGACAGGCGCAGTATAATAATCTCTGCAGTGTTGGCGCCACCTGCCGGTGAAGTCCGCGGGCTGCTGCTGCGTTGCTGCGGATAGTTCTGTGTAGCTACAGCGCCACCTGCTGGTGAAAATTGATTACGGCCCGTGACCGGCTGCAGCCGGCTCGGTGTACGGTGGTGTATTGGCGCCACCTGCTGGTGAAATACGAGTACTGCACATCGGTTGCAGTTGGTTCACTTCCGGGTGAGGATCATGGCGAAGGTGGAGAAGGAGCAGAAATATGACAGACAGCTCAGGTATGGGGAGCAGAAGGGGGAGGGGGTGCTGACTGTACTGCAGGGGGATGGGTGTACTGGGGTCTCCTCACCATCTGTATTCTATAATGAATGGTCTGCAGAGGAGGACAATGGTCTCCAGAGATCATCTGATGGAGGACAATGGTCTGCAGAGATCATCTGATGGAGGACAATGGTCTCCAGAGATCATCTGATGGAGGACAATGGTCTCCAGAGATCATCTGATGGAGGACAATGGTCTCCAGAGATCATCTGATGGAGGACAATGGTCACCAGAGATCATCTGATGGAGGACAATGGTTTCCAGAGATCATCAGATAGAGGACAATGGTCTCCAGAGATCATCTGATGGAGGACAATGGTCTGCAGAGATCATCTGATGAAGGACAATGGTCACCAGAGATCATCTGATGGAGGACAATGGTCTCCAGAGATCATCTGATGGAGGACAATGGTCTGCAGAGATCATCTGATGGAGGACAATGGTCTCCAGAGATCATCAGATGGAGGACAATGGTCTCCAGAGATCATCTGATGGAGGACAATGGTCTGCAGAGATCATCTGATGGAGGACAATGGTCTGCAGAGATCATCTGATGGAGGACAATGGTCTGCAGAGATCATCTGATGGAGGACAATGGTCTGCAGAGATCATCTGATGGAGGACGATGGTTTCCAGAGATCATCTGATGGAGGACGATGGTCTGCAGAGATCATCTGATGGAGGACAATGGTCTCCAGAGATCATCAGATGGAGGACAATGGTCTCCAGAGATCATCTGATGGAGGACGAGGGTCTCCAGAGATCATCTGATGGAGGACGAGGGTCTCCAGAGATCATCTGATGGAGGACAATGGTCTCCAGAGATCATCTGATGGAGGACGAGAGTCTCCAGAGATCATCTGATGGAGGACAATGGTCTGCAGAGATCATCTGATGGAGGACAATGGTCTCCAGAGATCATCTGATGGAGGACGATGGTCTCCCGAGACATCTGATGGAGGACGATGGTCTCCAGAGATCATCTGATGGAGGACAATGGTCTCCAGAGATCATCTGATGGAGGACAATGGTCTGCAGAGATCATCTGATGGAGGACAATGGTCTGCAGAGATCATCTGATGGAGGACAATGGTCTGCAGAGATCATCTGATGGAGGACAATGGTCTGCAGAGATCATCTGATGGAGGACAATGGTCTGCAGAGATCATCTGATGGAGGACAATGGTCTCCAGAGATCATCTGATGGAGGCCAATGGTCTCCAGAGATCATCTGATGGAGGACAATGGTCTCCCGAGATCATCTGATGGAGGACAATGGTCTCCCGAGATCATCTGATGGAGGCCAATGGTCTCCCGAGATCATCTGATGGAGGCCAATGGTCTCCCGAGATCATCTGATGGAGGCCAATGGTCTCCCGAGATCATCTGATGGAGGCCAATGGTCTCCCGAGATCATCTGATGGAGGCCAATGGTCTCCCGAGATCATCTGATGGAGGCCAATGGTCTCCCGAGATCATCTGATGGAGTCCAATGGTCTCCCGAGATCATCTGATGGAGGACAATGGTCTGCAGAGATCATCAGATGGAGGACAATGGTCTGCAGAGATCATCAGATGGAGGACAATAGTCTCCAGAGATCATCTGATGGAGGACAATGGTCTGCAGAGATCATCTGATGGAGGACGAGGGTCTGGGGTCTCTCTGATCTCCTCTGATGGAGGACTGGCATTTCTCTTCAAATGTCTTCTATGCAGGGGACCTATTTATCCTGCTGTAGACTTGTGTTGGAAAAGGAGGTGTTTTGGGAATAAGAACTGTCTGTGATCCAGTTCTGCTGTTACCTCCAGGTTTATGTGTCTCTGTATCCGGAGGATCTGTACATCTGCAGTTCTCATCCTCGCTGTGCTCTGTATTTGTATATCATTAGAGAAGAATGAATCATAGAACTCACAGATGTTTACAACAACCAATCAGATGTCAGCATTCACTTTCTTCATGACAGTGCGATCATTGCTGCAGTGGGCGGGGTCAACGCCTCCCGTCAGCCATGTTTTAGTGTTTATAATGTACACCGTCACCATAGTCATGTGACCAATGAGCTCCATTTCTTTTCCAGGTTATGGGGTGACCACGGACAGGAAGCTCTGGAATCGGCTCACGTTTGTCTCATAAATGCCACGGCAACCGGCACCGAGATTCTCAAAAACTTAGTGCTGCCGGGTGAGTAAATCAATGTGGATGACCTCTGATTCCTGGGATCACAGACAACTGACATTTATACTGATAGGACACTCCGCATCACAGACAACTGACATTTATACTGATAGGACACTCTGCATCACAGACAACTGACATTTATACTGATAGGACACTCTGCATCACAGACAACTGACATTTATACTGATAGGACACTCTGCATCACAGACAACTGACATTTATACTGATAGGACACTCTGCATCACAGACAACTGACATTTATACTGATAGGACACTCTGCATCACAGACAACTGACATTTATACTGATAGGACACTCTGCATCACAGACAACTGACATTTATACTGATAGGACACTCCGCATCACAGACAACTGACATTTATACTGATAGGACACTCTGCATCACAGACAACTGACATTTATACTGATAGGACACTCCGCATCACAGACAACTGACACTTATACTGATAGGACACTCCGCATCACAGACAACTGACACTTATACTGATAGGACACTCCTCATCACAGACAACTGACATTTATACTGATAAGACACTCTGCATCACAGACAACTAACATTTATACTGATAGGACACTCTGCATCACAGACAACTGACAATTATACTGATAGGACACTCCGCATCACAGACAACTGACATTTATACTGATAGGACACTCCGCATCACAGACTACTGACATTTATACTGATAGGACACTCCACATCACAGACAACTGACATTTATACTGATAGGACACTCCGCATCACAGACAACTGACATTTATACTGATAGGACACCCCGCATCACAGACAACTGACATTTATACTGATAGGACACTCCGCATCACAGACAACTGACATTTATACTGATAGGACACTCCGCATCACAGACAACTGACATTTATACTGATAGGACACTCTGCATCACAGATTACTGACATTTATACTGATAGGACACTCCGCATCACAGACAACTGACAATTATACTGATAGGACACTCTGCATCACAGACAACTGACATTTATACTGATAGGACACTCCGCATCACAGACAACTGACACTTATACTGATAGGACACTCCGCATCACAGACAACTGACACTTATACTGATAGGACACTCCTCATCACAGACAACTGACATTTATACTGATAAGACACTCTGCATCACAGACAACTGACATTTATACTGATAGGACACTCTGCATCACAGACAACTGACAATTATACTGATAGGACACTCCGCATCACAGACAACTGACATTTATACTGATAGGACACTCCGCATCACAGACTACTGACATTTATACTGATAGGACACTCCACATCACAGACAACTGACATTTATACTGATAGGACACTCCGCATCACAGACAACTGACATTTATACTGATAGGACACCCCGCATCACAGACAACTGACATTTATACTGATAGGACACTCCGCATCACAGACAACTGACATTTATACTGATAGGACACTCCGCATCACAGACAACTGACATTTATACTGATAGGACACTCTGCATCACAGATTACTGACATTTATACTGATAGGACACTCCGCATCACAGACAACTGACAATTATACTGATAGGACACTCTGCATCACAGACAACTGACATTTATACTGATAGGACACTCCGCATCACAGACAACTGACACTTATACTGATAGGACACTCCGCATCACAGACAACTGACACTTATACTGATAGGACACTCCTCATCACAGACAACTGACATTTATACTGATAAGACACTCTGCATCACAGACAACTGACATTTATACTGATAGGACACTCTGCATCACAGACAACTGACAATTATACTGATAGGACACTCCGCATCACAGACAACTGACATTTATACTGATAGGACACTCCGCATCACAGACTACTGACATTTATACTGATAGGACACTCCACATCACAGACAACTGACATTTATACTGATAGGACACTCCGCATCACAGACAACTGACATTTATACTGATAGGACACCCCGCATCACAGACAACTGACATTTATACTGATAGGACACTCCGCATCACAGACAACTGACATTTATACTGATAGGACACTCCGCATCACAGACAACTGACATTTATACTGATAGGACACTCTGCATCACAGATTACTGACATTTATACTGATAGGACACTCCGCATCACAGACAACTGACAATTATACTGATAGGACACTCTGCATCACAGACAACTGACATTTATACTGATAGGACACTCCGCATCACAGACAACTGACATTTATACTGATAGGACACTCCGCATCACAGACAACTGACATTTATACTGATAGGACACTCCGCATCACAGACAACTGACAATTATACTGATAGGACACTCTGCATCACAGACAACTGACATTTATACTGATAGGACACTCCGTATCACAGACAACTGACATTTATACTGATAGGACACTCCGCATCACAGACTACTGACATTTATACTGTATAAGGAGTGCTATGGCGGGATCACCGTCTATTATTTCATATAGAAAGTTACAGATGTAAAACTATAAAACGATCTTCTCATGAAGATTATCTGAGATTTCAGTGATTTGGATTCTCCTGTAAACTGATCAGCACTAACACTTCCCAAGATTCCTGAGATTTATCATCCAATAGAATTCCAGTGCCCAGGATTTTGAGATTCCGAATATTGCTGAATCTGTGTGCCAATATTTTGTGACCCCCCCCCCCCCCCCCAATGTCAATGTTCCTCTGATTCCTGGGATCTCCGATGTTAATGTTCCTCTGATTCCTGGGATCTCTGATGTCAGTCTTCCTCTGATTCCTGGGATCTCTGATGTCAGTCTTCCTCTGATTCCTGGGATCTGATGTCAGTCTTCCTCTGATTCCTGGGATCTCCGATGTCAGTCTTCCTCTGATTCCTGGGATCTCTGATGTCAGTCTTCCTCTGATTCCTGGGATCTCTGATGTCAGTCTTCCTCTGATTCCTGGGATCTCCGATGTCAGTCTTCCTCTGATTCCTGGGATCTCTGATGTCAGTCTTCCTCTGATTCCTGGGATCTCCGATGTCAGTCTTCCTCTGATTCCTGGGATCTGATGTCAGTCTTCCTCTGATTCCTGGGATCTCTGATGTCAGTCTTCTTCTGATTCCTGGGATCTCTGATGTCAGTCTTCCTGTGATTCCTGGGATCTCTGATGTCAGTCTTCCTCTGATTCCTGGGATCTGATGTCAGTCTTCCTCTGATTCCTGGGATCTCTGATGTCAGTCTTCCTCTGATTCCTGGGATCTCTGATGTCAGTCTTCCTCTGATTCCTGGGATCTCCGATGTTAATGTTCCTCTGATTCCTGGGATCTCTGATGTCAGTCTTCCTCTGATTCCTGGGATCTGATGTCAGTCTTCCTCTGATTCCTGGGATCTCTGATGTCAGTCTTCTTCTGATTCCTGGGATCTCTGATGTCAGTCTTCCTCTGATTCCTGGGATCTCTGATGTCAGTCTTCCTCTGATTCCTGGGATCTCTGATGTCAGTCTTCCTCTGATTCCTGGGATCTCTGATGTCAGTCTTCCTCTGATTCCTGGGATCTCCGATGTCCGTCTTCCTCTGATTCCTGGGATCTCCGATGTCAGTCTTCTTCTGATTCCTGGGATCTCTGATGTCAGTCTTCCTCTGATTCCTGGGATCTCCGATGTCCGTCTTCCTCTGATTCCTGGGATCTCCGATGTCCGTCTTCCTCTGATTCCTGGGATCTCCGATGTCAGTCTTCCTCTGATTCCTGGGATCTCTGATGTCCGTCTTCCTCTGATTCCTGGGATCTCTGATGTCCGTCTTCCTCTGATTCCTGGGATCTCTGATGTCAGTCTTCTTCTGATTCCTGGGATCTCCGATGTCAGTCTTCCTCTGATTCCTGGGATCTCTGATGTCAGTCTTCCTCTGATTCCTGGGATCTCCGATGTCAGTCTTCCTCTGATTCCTGGGATCTCTGATGTCAGTCTTCCTCTGATTCCTGGGATCTCTGATGTCAGTCTTCCTCTGATTCCTGGGATCTCTGATGTCAGTCTTCCTCTGATTCCTGGGATCTCCGATGTCCGTCTTCCTCTGATTCCTGGGATCTCCGATGTCAGTCTTCTTCTGATTCCTGGGATCTCTGATGTCAGTCTTCCTCTGATTCCTGGGATCTCCGATGTCCGTCTTCCTCTGATTCCTGGGATCTCCGATGTCCGTCTTCCTCTGATTCCTGGGATCTCTGATGTCAGTCTTCTTCTGATTCCTGGGATCTCTGATGTCAGTCTTCCTCTGATTCCTGGGATCTCCGATGTCCGTCTTCCTCTGATTCCTGGGATCTCCGATGTCCGTCTTCCTCTGATTCCTGGGATCTCCGATGTCAGTCTTCCTCTGATTCCTGGGATCTCCGATGTCAGTCTTCCTCTGATTCCTGGGATCTCCGATGTCCGTCTTCTTCTGATTCCTGGGATCTCTGATGTCAGTCTTCTTCTGATTCCTGGGATCTCTGATGTCAGTCTTCCTCTGATTCCTGGGATCTCTGATGTCAGTCTTCCTCTGATTCCTGGGATCTCTGATGTCAGTCTTCCTCTGATTCCTGGGATCTCTGATGTCAGTCTTCCTCTGATTCCTGGGATCTCCGATGTCCGTCTTCCTCTGATTCCTGGGATCTCCGATGTCAGTCTTCTTCTGATTCCTGGGATCTCTGATGTCAGTCTTCCTCTGATTCCTGGGATCTCTGATGTCAGTCTTCCTCTGATTCCTGGGATCTCTGATGTCAGTCTTCCTCTGATTCCTGGGATCTCTGATGTCAGTCTTCCTCTGATTCCTGGGATCTCCGATGTCAATGTTCCTCTGATTCCTGGGATCTCCGATGTCAATGTTCCTCTGATTCCTGGGATCTCTGATGTCAGTCTTCCTCTGATTCCTGGGATCTCTGATGTCAGTCTTCTTCTGATTCCTGGGATCTCTGATGTCAGTCTTCCTCTGATTCCTGGGATCTCTGATGTCAGTCTTCCTCTGATTCCTGGGATCTCTGATGTCAGTCTTCCTCTGATTCCTGGGATCTCTGATGTCAGTCTTCCTCTGATTCCTGGGATCTCCGATGTCAATGTTCCTCTGATTCCTGGGATCTCTGATGTCAGTCTTCCTCTGATTCCTGGGATCTCTGATGTCAGTCTTCCTCTGATTCCTGGGATCTCTGATGTCAGTCTTCCTCTGATTCCTGGGATCTCCGATGTCCGTCTTCCTCTGATTCCTGGGATCTCTGATGTCAGTCTTCCTCTGATTCCTGGGATCTCTGATGTCAGTCTTCCTCTGATTCCTGGGATCTCTGATGTCAGTCTTCCTCTGATTCCTGGGATCTCTGATGTCAGTCTTCCTCTGATTCCTGGGATCTCCGATGTCAGTCTTCCTCTGATTCCTGGGATCTCTGATGTCAGTCTTCCTCTGATTCCTGGGATCTCCGATGTCAGTCTTCCTCTGATTCCTGGGATCTCCGATGTCAGTCTTCCTCTGATTCCTGGGATCTCTGATGTCAGTCTTCCTCTGATTCCTGGGATCTCTGATGTCAGTCTTCCTCTGATTCCTGGGATCTCTGATGTCAGTCTTCCTCTGATTCCTGGGATCTCTGATGTCAGTCTTCCTCTGATTCCTGGGATCTCCGATGTCCGTCTTCCTCTGATTCCTGGGATCTCTGATGTCAGTCTTCCTGGGATCCGGAGTTCGGTGATGTGAAGGAGACGCCTGGTAAATATTTTGTAGAATTGGTAATTTTGTGTCTAATTGGCTGTCAGACTGTGACGTGTAATTGGCGGGATAATCGTATGACTGTGACGTGTAATTGGCGGGATAATCGTATGACTGTGACGTGTAATTGGCGGGATAATCGTATGACTGTGACGTGTAGTTGGCGGGATAATCGTATGACTGTGACGTGTAATTGGCGGGATAATCGTATGACTGTGACGTGTAATTGGCGGGATAATCGTATGACTGTGACGTGTAATTGGCGGGATAATCGTATGACTGTGACGTGTAATTGGCGGGATAATCGTATGACTGTGACGTGTATTTGGCGGGATAATCGTATGACTGTGACGTGTAATTGGCGGGATAATCGTATGACTGTGACGTGTAGTTGGCGGGATAATCGTATGACTGTGATGTCACCTCCAGATGGATGACAATGACAGCCATGTATATGATGATAGAAGTGGCAGTTGGATGCGTGTGATTACCGTGTTCTGTGTCTATGAAGCGGCTCTTCTTATCACATAATGATGGGGTTATGTGACGATCGTTCAGGACAATCACTTGAATCTCATTGTATATATGTGAGTTGGATGATTGATGATCTTCATGTGATCTCTTGCAGGGATTGGATCCTTCACCATTGTGGACGGGAATGTGGTGAGAGGAGAAGATGTCGGGAACAAGTAAGTGATGTGAAGGAGAGATTTGTATCATAGGAAGTCATTTGATTGGAGAAGAAAATACTTTGTTTATTAGTGAATTGAACACAAGATGAAGAGAAGCTGTAATAATTATTTCCCCGCAGACATCTGAGCTGCACCCCCCAATCACCCACTATAAGGTTTAACCCCTCGATTACACATTTATCTTGGTGTCCCCAATGTGTCTGATTGGATAGAGAATAATCCCCTCAGCCAATGATGAGACCTAGAAATCCATGCCCCCGATGTGCGGTACAAGGCCCCTCCTTCCTCCTGAATGTCTCTTCATTATATACAATGGAGGCTCAGGGGGAGCTAGAGGTGCCGACCTTCTCCATTCTATCTGGAAGGACAATACCCGAGCAACATTCTCTGAGGTCGGTGTCTGTACTTTCTTGAAGCTATCAATGCTCCCCGCTGAGACCACCGCCTGTGGAAGGGAATTCCACATCCTTGCCGCTCTTACAGTAAAGAACCCTCTACATAGTTTAAGGTTAAACCTCTTTTCTTCTAATTGTAATGAGTGGCCACGAGTCTTATTAAACTCCCTTCCACAAAAAAGTTTTATTTCTATTGTAGGGTCACCAGTCCGGTATTTATATATTGTGGGGTCACCAGTCCGGTATTTATATATTGTGGGGTCACCAGTCCGGTATTTGTATATTGTGGGGTCACCAGTCCGGTATTTATATATTGTGGGGTCACCAGTCCGGTATTTATATATTGTGGGGTCACCAGTCCGGTATTTGTATATTGTGGGGTCACCAGTCCGGTATTTATATATTGTGGGGTCACCAGTCCGGTATTTGTATATTGTGGGGTCACCAGTCCGGTATTTATATATTGTGGGGTCACCAGTCCGGTATTTATATATTGTGGGGTCACCAGTCTGGTATTTATATATTGTGGGGTCACCAGTCCGGTATTTATATATTGTGGGGTCACCAGTCCGGTATTTGTATATTGTGGGGTCACCAGTCCGGTATTTGTATATTGTGGGGTCACCAGTCCGGTATTTATATATTGTGGGGTCACCAGTCCGGTATTTATATATTGTGGGGTCACCAGTCCGGTATTTATATATTGTGGGGTCACCAGTCCGGTATTTATATATTGTGGGGTCACCAGTCCGGTATTTATATATTGTGGGGTCACCAGTCCAGTATTTATATATTGTGGGGTCACCAGTCCGGTATTTATATATTGTGGGGTCACCAGTCCGGTATTTATATATTGGGGGGTCACCAGTCCAGTATTTGTATATTGTGGGGTCACCAGTCCGGTATTTGTATATTGTGGGGTCACCAGTCCGGTATTTATATATTGGGGGGTCACCAGTCCGGTATTTGTATATTGTGGGGTCACCAGTCCGGTATTTATATATTGTGGGGTCACCAGTCCGGTATTTATATATTGTGGGGTCACCAGTCCGGTATTTATATAATGAAATCATATCCCCTCTCAAGCGTCTCTTCTCCAGAGAGAATAAGTTCAGAGCTCACAACCTTTCCTCATAACTAAGATCCTCCAGACCCTTTATTAGCTTTGTTGCCCTTCTTTGTAGTCGCTCCATTTCCAGTACGTCCCTCCTGAGGACTGGTGCCCAGAACTGGACAGCATACTCCAGGTGCGGCCGGACCAGAGTCTTGTAGAGCGGGAGAATTATCGTTTTATCTCTGGAGTTGATCCCTTTTTAATACCAATATTCTGTTTGCTTTATTAGCAGCAGCTTGGCATTGCATGTCATTGCTGAGCCTATCATCTACTAGGACCCCCAGGTCCTTCTCCATCCTAGATCCCCCCAGAGGTTCTCCCCCCAGTCTATAGATTGCATTCAGATTTTTGCCACCCAAATGCATTATTTTACATTTTTCTACATTGAACCTCATTTGCCATGTAGTCGCCCCTCCCCCATTCATTTGTTCAGATCTTCTTGCAAGATTTCCACATCCTGCGGAGAAGTTATTGCCCTGCTTAGCTTAGTATCGTCCACAAATACAGAGATTGAACTGTTTATCCCATCCTCCAGATCCTTTATGAACAAATGAAATGCCAACGCACCTTATTTTGTACAGTAAACGTTTATGGGGAACTGTGTCAAATGCTTTTGTAAAATCCAGATACACCACGTCTACGGGCCTTCCTTTATCTAGATGGCAACTCTCCTCCTCATAGAAGGTTAATAGATTGGTTTGGCAAGAACGATTCTTCATGAATCCATGCTGATTACTGCTAATGATATCATTCTTATTACTAAAATCTTGTATATAGTCCCTTATCATCCCCTCCAAGAGTTTACATACTATTGATGTTAGGCTAACTGGTCTGTAATTCCCAGGGATGTTTTTTGGGCCCTTTTAAATATTGGTGCTACATTGGCTTTTCTCCAATCAGCTGGTACCATTCCAGTCAGTAGACTGTCTGTAAAAATTAGGAACAATGGTCTGGCAATTTTTTTTTTAAATCAAAAAGGTTTTTATTGAACATTTTAAATAAATACATCTTCCGGTGTACAACTCTCCACATTTCAGTGTCATATTCATACAATGTAGATCATAGGTTCTTATAGTGTTACTACACAGCCTTCTGATTTCCATTATACCATGTTGAGAAATATAATTGACATCCATCCTCCCTGCAATTCGTATGTATTGTATCTCCTTTCCATATATATTTATATTATTTATCTAGGGACCCTGTAAGAGTCTCGTCATGACTAGTTCTCTCGGACTAAGTCCAGGCGTGTCCAACCAGCTGGACCAAATGCGTTCAAACCTGTGTGGGCAGCCTCTATGTTGGTATATGTACTTTTCCATAATTAGAGTTTTACCCATATGCGTTATCCACATTTTAACAGAGGGTGGTACTGCAGACTTCCACGCCATTAATATAAGTTTTCTAGCTTGGAATAAAGCCCTGGATACAGCCACTTTAGTTTGTTCCTCTGGGATTACCTCATCCAATACCCCCAGCAAGCAGTGCATAGGATCCACCGGTACTGTCGTCTGGAACACTCCGTTTAGTGTACCTATCACCTCGTGCCAGTACCGATGGAGCTTCGGACATCGCCACAGAAGATGTATAAGATCCGCATTGTGCTGCCGACATCGGCAGCATATGGGGTCCACCACTCTGCCCATCTTGTGCAACTTGGATGGAGTGTAATGCACTCTAAGTATTATATAAAGTTGGGACACTTTTTGTGCAACATTGAGGGAACACGTGGGTATGGCCTGTAACGCTTCCTCCCATTGATCCTCAGTTATCTGACCTAGGTCTCTTCTCCATGCGTCAATTGCCTTACATGGGTATGCATCCAGGTGCTTGGCAAGTAGCATCTGGTAACACGTGGAAATGATCCCTTTAGTTATAGTGGATGATTGCAACACATGGAACACCGGCGTGGGACAGAGTTCCCACTCCCCAGCGTCTCCCTGTGCCGCAATTGCATGCCGAAGCTGCAAATATGGGTAATACATAGTGTCTGGGAGCCCAAATGTGTTCTGCAGTTCTGTAAAGGACATCAGTTTACCATTCTTAAATATGTGAGAGAGCATGGTCACCCCGTGGGCCTTCCATCTGGGCTCACGTTGTAACTTAGCCAGTTCCACATAAGAGCGATTTCCCCATATCGGGCTGTAATCTGTAAATCCCTGCACCCCTTGTAATTGTCTACTCTTGTTCCATATTTTCTGTACCAGGGAAAGTGTCGGGTTTTTTTTGTTTGACTTCGCAAATAATTGAGCCTCTAGACCCATAGGAATGGTCTCAGCGCCCGTAGCAAAAAGCATCAGTCGTGCTGCCGAGCCCATTGGTTCATGCGTCATAGATCCCACAAGGTGTTGCAACTGTGCCGCAATATAGTACAGCCAAGGGTTGGGGACCGCCAACCCTCCGCCATCCTTTGGACACTGCAACTGCTCTATCCGGACTCTGGGTGCTTTGTTGTGCCATAGCAGTTTTCGAAAAAGGGTATTGACTACTCTGAAAATTTTTAAATGTATCACTACTGGTGAGTTGTGAAGGAAATACAATAGTTGGGGCATTAAAATCATTTTAATGAGATTTGCCTTACCCGCTAGTGACATCATTAAGTTGTTCCATGTATTAATTTTGTCACGAAAGCGAGATAGCAAAGGGAATATGTTTAAAGAACAGAAGTCCCCAACACAGGGGGATATCTGGACGCCCAGGTATTTAAATCCAGTGGTAGCTGGAATGGGGCAAGAGTCAGGCAGACTCACATCCCGGCTCTCATCCAGCATCATCAGAGCCGATTTAGACCAATTTATAGTCAGGCCCGAGAAATGTCCAAATTGCTCTATTATATCCATTACCCCCAGTAGTGATTGACTAGTGTCTCCCAGGAACAGCAACATGTCATCCGCGTATAACATGAGCTTTTCGTGCAAGCCACCATACCTGAATCCTTCTATCCGTGGACTGTCCCTTATTTGAGCCGCCAGAGGTTCTATTGCGATCGCAAAGAGCAGGGGGGACAGCGGGCATCCCTGCCTTGTCCCCCTACCCAGAGCAAAAGCTTTTGACATCCTATTCGCTATTCTAATGTTGGCCTGGGGAGCCGCATACAGCAGTTTCGTCCATGCTACAAACCGCCTCCCAAAGCCAAATTTGTCCAGTGTCGCCCATAAGTATCTCCAACTAACACTGTCAAACGCCTTATTGGCGTCTAATGATAGAAGAGCTCTGTGTCCCTCATTGTCAGCCTGTATTTGCATATTCATATATAGCCTTCGAAGATTTGTAGCTGTGGACTTCTGTGGCATAAAGCCGGCCTGGTCTGGGTGAATGATTGAGGATATTATCCCATTGACCCGGATTGCCAGGACCTTAGCAAGGATTTTTACATCACTTTGGAGTAAGGATATGGGCCTATATGAGCCCGGGTCGACAGGATCCTTCCCTGGCTTAAGCAGTAAAATCACATTTGCTCTAGACATGGAGTCTGGCAATCCACCCCTGTCCAAGCTGGTATTGAAGACCTTTAGTAGTTCAGGCAACAGTTTTTCTCCATATTGAGAGTATACCTCCATTGGGAGACCATCCTCCCCTGGCGCCTTACAGGTAGGGAAAGTACTCACCGCCACCTGGAGCTCCTCTATAGTTATTGGAGCGTCCAGGTGTCGTCTCGCCTCAGCAGACAGTGTGGGCAGATTTATGTTAGCCATAAAAGCATTGAGATCGTCATCAGAGTAGGTCTCTCTAGATTTGTACAGATCGCTATAGAAATTTGCCAGCTCAGAGATGATATCATCAGGAGCATTGACTATCCTGCCATTGGCAGCTCGTATGGCTCCTATAGCCGGTGATTGTTGTTGTGATTTTGCAATTTTTGCTAATAGGCGGCCTGTCTTTTCCCCCTCCTCATAAAACGCCAGTTTTGAAAAAAATCTCTTACGTTCTGCAGCGGAGGATCGCACGCGGTCTAAGGAATCCTGAGCCGCGATCCATGCCTCCCTTGCAGAGTCGGTAGGATCATTCACAAATGCCAACTCTAGTTGACTCACCAAGTCCTCCGCCTGCTCTAGCAGGACCGAGGAGTTTTGTTTAACTATATTTATTTCCTGAATAAATATTCCTTTACAATATGCTTTAAGTTGTTCCCATTTGTACAGGATATCTGTGTGCTGTCTATGTATTCTGAGAAATTTATGGATCTGGGCCTCTATCCGTTCATGTGAAGTGAATAGTTTAAGCCAGAAGGCGTTTAGTTTCCATGGGGCCCTAGATAGTAGACTGGAGGGTTGGGCATTCAGCCAAGTGACTAGAGGGGAATGATCAGATACTCCCCGTGGGTAGTATTCCACCCTCGAGGTGTATCCCACCATGTCTTGGGTGCCGATACAGAGGTCTATACGGGACAGAGAACCATGTGTCTTGGAGAAGCATGAAAACTGCTTATGTTGTGGGTAGCGAACCCGCCACAAGTCAGTCCATCCCACTTCCATTAAGAGACGGCTAAGGGCAGTTCCCCGACCTCCCCTAGGTGGGACCATAGGGGGATGTCTGTCTATTCTTGGGTCTAGGCAGCAGTTAAAGTCCCCCATAATTAGTATTGGAATGTCAGGTTTATTAGTTACATATGAAACCAGTAGCTGCAACACTTCCCGTGAGAACGGGGGTGGTATATATACAAATGCCATAATCATGGTAACCGTATATATTTTGCAATGGAGAAAGATAAATCTACCGGATATATCTATCAGGGAGTCTAGCTCTTGGTATGCTATGGCCTTATGTATCAGTACACTTACTCCACGGGAAAAAGCAGAGTATGTGGAATGATATGCCTTCCCCACCCATGCATACTGCAGAAAGCTAACCGTATTGTCCTGCAGGTGAGTCTCCTGCAGGCCAATTATGGCAGGGTGGATTCTGCGCATGACTGTAGATATCATTGTTCTCTTCAAAGGATCATTTACCCCCCGCACATTCCAAGACATTATAGGTGTACTAGCCATACCAATACAATGTGAATTGATCTATGCATATAAAACATTCCTGTATCCACATTTATATTTCCCTTAATGCCCCTAATGCGGGCTGTATTGAGTTCAGACGTGGTTGTTACACGGCCTTGCACCTTGTGGGTCATGTGAAAGAGATCCGTACACCGGAGATGTAGAAAAAAACTAATAAACAAACATCTGCGCCACTGCGCTTTCCTGCGGTTATGCTGTTGAATCAGTAGATGAGTTATAGTTAGTGTTCCTGTGGTTTCTAACTTGATGTAGTAGAAGATTCCCAGCATCCACAGGTTTTGATCGTTGACCTTCAACTTCTCGCCAACAGGGCAGAGATATCTGTGCCACAGCAACCTGAACAGTAGGTCGAGTGCGCACCTTGCACTGACATGCACGCCAAATAGGCGGTTAAACTTATGAGTGTTGGAATACATGTTGCAATTAAACTGCTATTCGCTGGTGGTGAAATTTTTATCATACTTCCTCTTTAAACTCTGTAAAACTGCACAAGTGATAGGGCGCCCTTTTTTGCCCAATTAGTGAGAATTTGACTACGTCATCCGTCTCCATTTTCCCTTCGTGGTCTTCGGAGGCCCTGCTCATTGCGGTCCAGCCACTCCGCTGCATCCTGGGCGTTTTCAAAAAAGTGATTTTGATCTCCTGCTGTGATGCGCAGCTTAGCCGGAAAAAGCATGGCGTACTTTAACTGTAGACGTTGTAGCCTTTTCTTAACCTCCATGAATTTAGACCTTTTTCGCTGCACTTCTGCGGAAAAGTCCGGGTAGAAGGATATTTTAGCTCCATTAAAGTGTATTGCTCCCTTTTCTCTGGCCAATCGGAGCACCACCTCACGATCCCTGTAGTTCAGGAGTCTGGCAAGCACCGACCTCGGGGGACTGCCGGGTGGAAGAGGACGCGGCGGCACCCGATGTGCCCTTTCCACCGCGTATAGGGGTGAGAACGCCTCTTTCCCAAAGATTTCCTGCAGCCAACCTTCCACAAAATTAGTGGGGTCCCTTCCCTCCACCTTCTCGGGGAGCCCCACAATGCGAACGTTGTTACGTCTCAGGCGGTTCTCAATGTCATCTGTTTTATCAAACGCCTGGTGGGCCTGCTGAGCTGCCACCCTCACTTCTCTGTTCAGATGGGGCATGTGATCCTCCATGTCACTCACTCTCCCTTCTACTGCAGTGGTTCTCTCTCTGATCTTTTGCAAATCATGGCGTAATAAAGAGACTGTCTCCCGCAGACCCCCAAATTTCTCTTTAAGATCATCCACCGATGCTGTACATTTATGAACAGCCTGCAGAATATCACTCAGTGATGGTTGGGGACTGTCCTCTGTCTGCATATCAAACAAGGCAGGCATAGGATCAGGTACAGATTCCATGAAATCAGTGTCTTCCAGCCTGTCTGTAGTGTCTCTGTCTGCCTGCACCGCTGACACTGCTGTGTGCTGTGGATCATTCAGTGTAGCTTCTAGGGTTCCTGCCATTTTCTGAGCATAATATAACATGTCTTTGGGCTGGTCTTTCGTTTTAGGGGGTTTAGGTAGCTTACCCCCTTGCTCCGGTTTCTTGTCCTGGCCTCGTGGAGTTCTCTGCGGCTGAGGGTGCCCGGCGCCATCTTGGAATTCCTGGGAGGCCGAAGCTGCGGCGTCTCCCCGGTTCCCCCGAGTCATCATACCCGTTCTGACTGCCGATTTCAGGTCTGCCGGCTTCTGGTAGCTGTTAGGGGTCGGTACCGTGTGTTTGCAGGCGCTGTGTGTGACGAGGATAGGATTCTCTGTAGGATCAACAGCGGGAGCTCCGTCGAACACGACTGTTCACATGCCCTGCTAGGCCACGCCCCAATGGTCTGGCAATTACTTGACTGAGTTCCTTAAGTACCCTCGGATGCAAGCCATCTGGTCCCGGTGATTTATTAATGTTAAGTTTCTCAAGTCTAATTTTAATTCCGTCCTCTGTTAACCATGGAGGTGCTTCCTGTGTTGTGTCCTGAGGATAAACACTGCAGTTTTGGTTACTGAAGCCCCCCGATTCACTTGTGAATACTGAGGAGAAGAATAAATTCAATACCTTCACCATCTCCCCATCCTTTGTAACCAGATGTCCTTCCTCATTCTTTATGGGGCCAATATGGTCTGTCCTCCCTTTTTTACTGTTTACATACTTAAAGAATTTCTTGGGATTTTTTTTTGCTCTCCTCCGCTATGTGTCTTTCATGTTCTAGCTCAGCCGTCCTAATTGCACCCTTACATTTCTTGTTGCATTCTTTATAAAGTCTGAATGCTGATGATGATCCCTCAACCCAGAATTTTTTGAAGGCCTTCTCCTTTGCTTTTATATGCATTTTTACATTGGAGTTAAGCCATCCAGGATTTTTGTTCGCTCTTTTAAATGTATTACCCAATGGGATACATTGGCTAATGCCCTTATTTAATATACTCTTAAAGCAAACCCATCTCTCCTCCGTATTCTTTGTTCCTAAGATTTTATCCCAATTTATATCTTCTAGCAAGGTTCATAGTTTAGGGAAGTTGGCTCTTTTGACTCGTCACATCTTCACTATTCTCCACAAAGGAAGGAACAATTCTGCTTTGTGTCATCAGATTTTAGTCAGAAATCACCATTATATGTAATGATTGCCGCAGACTTCCTCCGTATTGTGTGGCAGTGCAGATACATATTCAGTTATTGGAATTCATAACTCCTCCCCCCAGGTGACCCCTGTGGCCATGACGTTTCACTCCTCCTCCTGCATAATGTACAAAAAAAGGAATGTGCAAAGGATGTAAAAAGAATAGAAACTGCGGTGGGTGGAGCCAGGAACTGTGGGTGGGTGGAGCCAGGAACTGTGGGTGGGTGGAGCCAGGAACTCTGGGTGCGTGGAGCTGGGAACTCAGTGGGTGGAGCCAGAAACCCAGGTGGGTGGAGCCGGAAACCCTGGGTGGGTGGAGCTGTGAACTCGGCGTGGGTTGAGCCGTGAACTCGGCGTGGGTTGAGCCGTGAACTCGGCGTGGGTTGAGCCGTGAACTCGGCGTGGGTGGAGCCGGGAACTCGGGTGGGTGGAGCTGGGAACTCGGGTGGGTGGAGCTGGGAACTCAGTGGGTGGAGCCAGAAACCCTGGGTGGGTGGAGCCGGAAACCCTGGGTGGGTGGAGTCGTGAACTCGGCGTGGGTTGAGCTGTGAACTCGGCGTGGGTTGAGCTGTGAACTCGGCGTGGGTTGAGCCGTGAACTCGGCGTGGGTGGAGCTGGGAACTCGGGTGGGTGTAGCTGGGAACTCGGGTGGGTGTAGCTGGGAACTCAGTGGGTGGAGCCAGAAACCCTGGGTGGGTGAAGCCGGAAACCCTGGGTGAGTGGAGTCGTGAACTCGCCGTGGGTTGAGCTGTGAACTCGCCGTGGGTTGAGCTGTGAACTCGCCGTGGGTTGAGCTGTGAACTCGGCGTGGGTTGAGCCGTGAACTCGGCGTGGGTTGAGCCGTGAACTCGGCGTGGGTTGAGCCGTGAACTCGGCGTGGGTTGAGCCGTGAACTCGGCGTGGGTTGAGCCGTGAACTCGGCGTGGGTTGAGCCGTGAACTCGGCGTGGGTTGAGCCGTGAACTCGGCGTGGGTTGAGCCGTGAACTCGGCGTGGGTTGAGCCGTGAACTCGGCGTGGGTTGAGCCGTGAACTCGGCGTTGGTTGAGCCGTGAACTCGGCGTGGGTGGAGCTGGGAACTCAGTGGGTGGAGCCAGAAACCCTGGGTGGGTGGAGCTGGAAACCCTGGGTGGGTGGAGCCGTGAACTCGGCGTGGGTTGAGCCGTGAACTCGGCGTGGGTTGAGCCGTGAACTCAGCGTGGGTGGAGCTGGGAACTCAGTGGGTGGAGCCAGAAACCCTGGGTGGGTGGAGCTGGAAACCCTGGGTGGGTGGAGTCGTGAACTCGGCGTGGGTTGAGCTGTGAACTCGGCGTGGGTTGAGCTGTGAACTCTGCGTGGGTTGAGCTGTAAACTCTGCGTGGGTGGAGCTGGGAACTCGGGTGGGTGGAGCTGGGAACTCAGTGGGTGGAGCTGGGAACTCAGTGGGTGGAGCCAGAAACCCTGGGTGGGTGGAGCTGGAAACCCTGGGTGGGTGGAGTCGTGAACTCGGCGTGGGTTGAGCTGTGAACTCGGCGTGGGTTGAGCTGTGAACTCGGCGTGGGTGGAGCCGTGAACTCAGGTGGGTGGAGCCGGGAACTTGGAGTGGGTGGAGCTGGGAACTTGGGGTGGGTGGAGCCAGGAACTCGGGGTGTCAGACAGAAGCTGATGGGAAAACTGTTTCTGATGGATTGAGCATTTATGGAAATTGTAAAAGGAATGATTTTGTTTCTCTCCGTAGTTTCTTCCTCACCAGAAGTAATATCGGGAAGGTAAGTGGAAGTGACTTTGGATTTTTTGTGCCGGGAAATATGAAGTAGAAGGAAAAGTTGCCTCTGGATTCCCTCCACACATTTCAGTATAATTCACAATGTAAAGTGGGTGTAATCCCTCCATATCCCCAGTGTAGTGACCGGCTTCAGGTGACACACAGAGATGAGACAAATTCTCCTAAATAAGTTGTACCTGTTTATCTGCAGTCTTCCCTCTCTACATCCATGTAAGGTCCAGCATTTATACAGTGTGTCTGAGCTTTCAGAAAGCATGGGGTGGGGGGCTGAAATTACACTCTGCAAAGCTCCATAAGAGTTGATTGGAGGGAAGGGACACACCCCCTCCACACAGGAACAGAGCTGAGGCTGTCAATCACAGGCTGTGTGTTGGAGCTCCCTCCCCTGTCACCATTTATCTCTTGGTGTCAGGAAAACCCCTTCAGAAGTGACTCATGCAGATATCAGAGGAAGGAGCAGCAGACAGAAATGACACTTAGTGCTCTGGACTGAGACAAGTACACACTATAGAGGGATGTGCTTTGTTCAGATTTCATGTCTGAGGTTTACAAACACTTTAAGCTTTTTCATGTGGTCACGCATAGGCTGCCGGTCACATGATCACCACAGAGCTCCGCCTCCTCAGAACTGAACTACACAGAGTGGTGACATCACCCGCAGCCTTCCATCCATCACTCCGTTGTCAGAGGGGGAGGGGAGATCACCCGCAGCCTTCCATCCATCACTCCGTTGTCAGAGGGGGAGGGGAGATCACCCGCAGCGGCCTTCCATCCATCACTCCGTTGTCAGAGGGGGAGGGGAGATCACCCGCAGCCTTCCATCCATCACTCCGTTGTCAGAGGGGGGAGGGGAGATCACCCGCAGCCTTCCATCCATCACTCCGTTGTCAGAGGGGGAGGGGAGATCAGCCGCAGCGGCCTTCCATCCATCACTCCGTTGTCAGAGGGGGGAGGGGAGATCACCCGCAGCGGCCTTCCATCCATCACTCCGTTGTCAGAGGGGGAGGGGAGATCACCCGCAGCGGCCTTCCATCCATCACTCCGTTGTCAGAGGGGGGAGGGGAGATCACCCGCAGCCTTCCATCCATCACTTCGTTGTCAGAGGGGGGAGGGGAGATCACCCGCAGCGGCCTTCCATCCATCACTCTGTTGTCAGAGGGGGAGGGGAGATCACCCGCAGCAGCCTTCCATCCATCACTCCGTTGTCAGAGGGGGGAGGGGAGATCACCCGCAGCGGCCTTCCATCCATCACTCCGTTGTCAGAGGGGAGAGGGGAGATCACCCGCAGCGGCCTTCCATCCATCACTCCGTTGTCAGAGGGGGGAGGGGAGATCACCCGCAGCGGCCTTCCATCCATCACTCCGTTGTCAGAGGGGGGAGGGGAGATCACCCGCAGCGGCCTTCCATCCATCACTCCGTTGTCAGAGGGGGGAGGGGAGATCACCCGCAGCGGCCTTCCATCCATCACTCCATTGTCAGAGGGGGAGGGGAGATCACCCGCAGCGGCCTTCCATCCATCACTCTGTTGTCAGAGGGGGAGGGGAGATCACCCGCAGCGGCCTTCCATCCATCACTCCGTTGTCAGAGGGGGGAGGGGAGATCACCCGCAGCGGCCTTCCATCCATCACTCTGTTGTCAGAGGGGGAGGGGAGATCACCCGCAGCCTTCCATCCATCACTCCGTTGTCAGAGGGGGGAGGGGAGATCACCCGCAGCGGCCTTCCATCCATCACTCCGTTGTCAGAGGGGGAGGGGAGATCACCCGCAGCGGCCTTCCATCCATCACTCCGTTGTCAGAGGAGGGAGGGGAGATCACCCGCAGCGGCCTTCCATCCATCACTCTGTTGTCAGAGGGGGAGGGGAGATCACCCGCGGCCTTCCATCCATCACTTCGTTGTCAGAGGGGGGAGGGGAGATCACCCGCAGCCTTCCATCCATCACTCTGTTGTCAGAGGGGGGAGGGGAGATCACCCGCAGCCTTCCATCCATCACTCCGTTGTCAGAGGGGGGAGGGGAGATCACCCGCAGCGGCCTTCCATCCATCACTCTGTTGTCAGAGGGGGAGGGGAGATCACCCGCAGCAGCCTTCCATCCATCACTCCGTTGTCAGAGGGGGGAGGGGAGATCACCCGCAGCGGCCTTCCATTCATCACTCCGTTGTCAGAGGGGGAGGGGAGATCACCCGCAGCGGCCTTCCATCCATCACTCCGTTGTCAGAGGGGGAGGGGAGATCACCCGCAGCGGCCTTCCATCCATCACTCCGTTGTCAGAGGGGGAGGGGAGATCACCCGCAGCGGCCTTCCATCCATCACTCCGTTGTCAGAGGGGGAGGGGAGATCACCCGCAGCGGCCTTCCATCCATCACTCTGTTGTCAGAGGGGGGAGGGGAGATCACCCGCAGCGGCCTTCCATCCATCACTCTGTTGTCAGAGGGGGGAGGGGAGATCACCCGCAGCCTTCCATCCATCACTTCGTTGTCAGAGGGGGAGGGGAGATCACCCGCAGCCTTCCATCCATCACTCTGTTGTCAGAGGGGGAGGGGAGATCACCCGCGGCCTTCCATCCATCACTCCGTTGTCAGAGGGGGAGGGGAGTTCACCCGCAGTGGCCTTCCATCCATCACTCCGTTGTCAGAGGGGGAGGGGAGATCACCCGCAGCGGCCTTCCATCCATCACTCTGTTGTCAGAGGGGGAGGGGAGATCACCCGCAGCGGCCTTCCATCCATCACTCTGTTGTCAGAGGGGGAGGGGAGATCACCCGCAGCCTTCCATCCATCACTTCGTTGTCAGAGGGGGGAGGGGAGATCACCCGCAGCCTTCCATCCATCACTCTGTTGTCAGAGGGGGAGGGGAGATCACCCGCAGCGGCCTTCCATCCATCACTCTGTTGTCAGAGGGGGGAGGGGAGATCACCCGCAGCGGCCTTCCATCCATCACTCTGTTGTCAGAGGGGGAGGGGAGATCACCCGCAGCCTTCCATCCATCACTTCGTTGTCAGAGGGGGGAGGGGAGATCACCCGCAGCCTTCCATCCATCACTCTGTTGTCAGAGGGGGAGGGGAGATCACCCGCAGCGGCCTTCCATCCATCACTCTGTTGTCAGAGGGGGGAGGGGAGATCACCCGCAGCGGCCTTCCATCCATCACTCTGTTGTCAGAGGGGGAGGGGAGATCACCCGCAGCAGCCTTCCATCCATCACTCCGTTGTCAGAGGGGGGAGGGGAGATCACCCGCAGCGGCCTTCCATCCATCACTCCGTTGTCAGAGGGGGGAGGGGAGATCACCCGCAGCGGCCTTCCATCCATCACTCCGTTGTCAGAGGGGGGAGGGGAGATCACCCGCAGCGGCCTTCCATCCATCACTCCGTTGTCAGAGGGGGGAGGGGAGATCACCCGCAGCGGCCTTCCATCCATCACTCCGTTGTCAGAGGGGGAGGGGAGATCACCCGCAGCAGCCTTCCATCCATCACTCCGTTGTCAGAGGGGGAGGGGAGATCACCCGCAGCGGCCTTCCATCCATCACTCCGTTGTCAGAGGGGGAGGGGAGATCACCCGCAGCGGCCTTCCATCCATCACTCCGTTGTCAGAGGGGGGAGGGGAGATCACCCGCAGCGGCCTTCCATCCATCACTCCGTTGTCAGAGGGGGGAGGGGAGATCACCCGCAGCGGCCTTCCATCCATCACTCCGTTGTCAGAGGGGGAGGGGAGATCACCCGCAGCGGCCTTCCATCCATCACTTCGTTGTCAGAGGGGGGAGGGGAGATCACCCGCAGCGGCCTTCCATCCATCACTCCGTTGTCAGAGGGGGAGGGGAATTCACCCGCAGCGGCCTTCCATCCATCACTCTGTTGTCAGAGGGGGAGGGGAGATCACCCGCAGCGGCCTTCCATCCATCACTCCGTTGTCAGAGGGGGAGGGGAGATCACCCGCAGCGGCCTTCCATCCATCACTCCGTTGTCAGAGGGGGGAGGGGAGATCACCCGCAGCGGCCTTCCATCCATCACTCTGTTGTCAGAGGGGGGAGGGGAGATCACCCGCAGCCTTCCATCCATCACTTCGTTGTCAGAGGGGGAGGGGAGATCACCCGCAGCCTTCCATCCATCACTCTGTTGTCAGAGGGGGAGGGGAGATCACCCGCGGCCTTCCATTCATCACTCCGTTGTCAGAGGGGGAGGGGAGATCACCCGCAGCGGCCTTCCATCCATCACTCTGTTGTCAGAGGGGGAGGGGAGATCACCCGCAGCGGCCTTCCATCCATCACTCTGTTGTCAGAGGGGGAGGGGAGATCACCCGCAGCCTTCCATCCATCACTTCGTTGTCAGAGGGGGGAGGGGAGATCACCCGCAGCCTTCCATCCATCACTCTGTTGTCAGAGGGGGAGGGGAGATCACCCGCAGCGGCCTTCCATCCATCACTCCGTTGTCAGAGGGGGGAGGGGAGATCACCCGCAGCCTTCCATCCATCACTCTGTTGTCAGAGGGGGAGGGGAGATCACCCGCAGCGGCCTTCCATCCATCACTCCGTTGTCAGAGGGGGGAGGGGAGATCACCCGCAGCGGCCTTCCATCCATCACTCTGTTGTCAGAGGGGGAGGGGAGATCACCCGCAGCAGCCTTCCATCCATCACTCCGTTGTCAGAGGGGGGAGGGGAGATCACCCGCAGCGGCCTTCCATCCATCACTCCGTTGTCAGAGGGGGGAGGGGAGATCACCCGCAGCGGCCTTCCATCCATCACTCCGTTGTCAGAGGGGGGAGGGGAGATCACCCGCAGCGGCCTTCCATCCATCACTCCGTTGTCAGAGGGGGGAGGGGAGATCACCCGCAGCGGCCTTCCATCCATCACTCCGTTGTCAGAGGGGGAGGGGAGATCACCCGCAGCAGCCTTCCATCCATCACTCCGTTGTCAGAGGGGGAGGGGAGATCACCCGCAGCGGCCTTCCATCCATCACTCCGTTGTCAGAGGGGGAGGGGAGATCACCCGCAGCGGCCTTCCATCCATCACTCCGTTGTCAGAGGAGGGAGGGGAGATCACCCGCAGCGGCCTTCCATCCATCACTCCGTTGTCAGAGGAGGGAGGGGAGATCACCCGCAGCGGCCTTCCATCCATCACTCCGTTGTCAGAGGGGGGAGGGGAGATCACCCGCAGCGGCCTTCCATCCATCACTCCGTTGTCAGAGGGGGAGGGGAGATCACCCGCAGCGGCCTTCCATCCATCACTCCGTTGTCAGAGGGGGGAGGGGAGATCACCCGCAGCGGCCTTCCATCCATCACTCTGTTGTCAGAGGGGGAGGGGAGATCACCCGCGGCCTTCCATTCATCACTCCGTTGTCAGAGGGGGAGGGGAGATCACCCGCAGCGGCCTTCCATCCATCACTCCGTTGTCAGAGGGGGGAGGGGAGATCACCCGCAGCGGCCTTCCATCCATCACTCCGTTGTCAGAGGGGGGAGGGGAGATCACCCGCAGCGGCCTTCCATCCATCACTCCGTTGTCAGAGGGGGAGGGGAGATCACCCGCAGCGGCCTTCCATCCATCACTTCGTTGTCAGAGGGGGGAGGGGAGATCACCCGCAGCGGCCTTCCATCCATCACTCCGTTGTCAGAGGGGCAGGGGAATTCACCCGCAGCGGCCTTCCATCCATCACTCTGTTGTCAGAGGGGGAGGGGAGATCACCCGCAGCGGCCTTCCATCCATCACTCTGTTGTCAGAGGGGGAGGGGAATTCACCCGCAGCGGCCTTCCATCCATCACTCCGTTGTCAGAGGGGGGAGGGGAGATCACCCGCAGCGGCCTTCCATCCATCACTCTGTTGTCAGAGGGGGAGGGGAGATCACCCGCAGCGGCCTTCCATCCATCACTCCGTTGTCAGAGGGGGGAGGGGAGATCACCCGCAGCGGCCTTCCATCCATCACTCTGTTGTCAGAGGGGGAGGGGAGATCACCCGCAGCGGCCTTCCATCCATCACTCCGTTGTCAGAGGGGGGAGGGGAGATCACCCGCAGCGGCCTTCCATCCATCACTCTGTTGTCAGAGGGGGAGGGGAGATCACCCGCAGCGGCCTTCCATCCATCACTCCGTTGTCAGAGGGGGGAGGGGAGATCACCCGCAGCGGCCTTCCATCCATCACTCCGTTGTCAGAGGGGGGAGGGGAGATCACCCGCAGCGGCCTTCCATCCATCACTCTGTTGTCAGAGGGGGGAGGGGAGATCACCCGCAGCGGCCTTCCATCCATCACTCCGTTGTCAGAGGGGGAGGGGAGATCACCCGCAGCGGCCTTCCATCCATCACTCCATTGTCAGAGGGGGAGGGGAGATCACCCGCAGCGGCCTTCCATCCATCACTCCGTTGTCAGAGGGGGAGGGGAGTTCACCCGCAGTGGCCTTCCATCCATCACTCCGTTGTCAGAGGGGGAGGGGAGTTCACCCGCAGCGGCCTTCCATCCATCACTCTGTTGTCAGAGGGGGAGGGGAGATCACCCGCAGCGGCCTTCCATCCATCACTCCGTTGTCAGAGGAGGGAGGGGAGATCACCCGCAGCGGCCTTCCATCCATCACTCCGTTGTCAGAGGGGGAGGGGAGTTCACCCGCAGTGGCCTTCCATCCATCACTCCGTTGTCAGAGGGGGAGGGGAATTCACCCGCAGCGGCCTTCCATCCATCACTCTGTTGTCAGAGGGGGAGGGGAATTCACCCGCAGCGGCCTTCCATCCATCACTCCGTTGTCAGAGGGGGGAGGGGAGATCACCCGCAGCGGCCTTCCATCCATCACTCCGTTGTCAGAGGGGGAGGGGAGTTCACCCGCAGTGGCCTTCCATCCATCACTCCGTTGTCAGAGGGGGAGGGGAGATTCACCCGCAGCGGCCTTCCATCCATCACTCTGTTGTCAGAGGGGGAGGGGAATTCACCCGCAGCGGCCTTCCATCCATCACTCCGTTGTCAGAGGGGGGAGGGGAGATCACCCGCAGCGGCCTTCCATCCATCACTCCGTTGTCAGAGGGGGGAGGGGAAGATCACCCGCAGCGGCCTTCCATCCATCACTCTGTTGTCAGAGGGGGGAGGGGAGATCACCCGCAGCGGCCTTCCATCCATCACTCCGTTGTCAGAGGGGGAGGGGAGATCACCCGCAGCGGCCTTCCATCCATCACTCCGTTGTCAGAGGGGGAGGGGGAGATCACCCGCAGCGGCCTTCCATCCATCACTCCGTTGTCAGAGGGGGGAGGGGAGATCACCCGCAGCGGCCTTCCATCCATCACTCTGTTGTCAGAGGGGGGAGGGGAGATCACCCGCAGCGGCCTTCCATCCATCACTCCGTTGTCAGAGGGGGAGGGGAGATCACCCGCAGCGGCCTTCCATCCATCACTCCGTTGTCAGAGGGGGAGGGGAGATTCACCCGCAGCGGCCTTCCATCCATCACTCCGTTGTCAGAGGGGGAGGGGAGATCACCCGCAGCGGCCTTCCATCCATCACTCCGTTGTCAGAGGGGGAGGGGAGTTCACCCGCAGTGGCCTTCCATCCATCACTCCGTTGTCAGAGGGGGAGGGGAGTTCACCCGCAGCGGCCTTCCATCCATCACTCTGTTGTCAGAGGGGGAGGGGAATTCACCCGCAGCGGCCTTCCATCCATCACTCTGTTGTCAGAGGGGGAGGGGAGATCACCCGCAGCGGCCTTCCATCCATCACTCCGTTGTCAGAGGGGGGAGGGGAGATCACCCGCAGCGGCCTTCCATCCATCACTCTGTTGTCAGAGGGGGAGGGGAGTTCACCCGCAGCGGCCTTCCATCCATCACTCCGTTGTCAGAGGGGGAGGGGAGTTCACCCGCAGCGGCCTTCCATCCATCACTCTGTTGTCAGAGGGGGAGGGGAATTCACCCGCAGCGGCCTTCCATCCATCACTCCGTTGTCAGAGGGGGAGGGGAGTTCACCCGCAGCGGCCTTCCATCCATCACTCTGTTGTCAGAGGGGGAGGGGAGATCACCCGCAGCGGCCTTCCATCCATCACTCCGTTGTCAGAGGGGGGAGGGGAGATCACCCGCAGCGGCCTTCCATCCATCACTCCGTTGTCAGAGGGGGAGGGGAGATCACCCGCAGCGGCCTTCCATCCATCACTCCGTTGTCAGAGGGGGAGGGGAGATCACCCGCAGCGGCCTTCCATCCATCACTCCGTTGTCAGAGGGGGGAGGGGGAGATCACCCGCAGCGGCCTTCCATCCATCACTCCGTTGTCAGAGGGGGGAGGGGAGATCACCCGCAGCGGCCTTCCATCCATCACTCTGTTGTCAGAGGGGGGAGGGGAGATCACCCGCAGCGGCCTTCCATCCATCACTCCGTTGTCAGAGGGGGGAGGGGAGATCACCCGCAGCGGCCTTCCATCCATCACTCCGTTGTCAGAGGGGGAGGGGAGTTCACCCGCAGCGGCCTTCCATCCATCACTCCGTTGTCAGAGGGGGGAGGGGAGTTCACCCGCAGCGGCCTTCCATCCATCACTCCGTTGTCAGAGGGGGAGGGGAGTTCACCCGCAGCGGCCTTCCATCCATCACTCCGTTGTCAGAGGGGGGAGGGGAGTTCACCCGCAGCGGCCTTCCATCCATCACTCCGTTGTCAGAGGGGGGAGGGGAGTTCACCCGCAGCGGCCTTCCATCCATCACTCCGTTGTCAGAGGGGGAGGGAGTTCACCCGCAGCGGCCTTCCATCCATCACTCCGTTGTCAGAGGGGGAGGGGAATTCACCCGCAGCGGCCTTCCATCCATCACTCCGTTGTCAGAGGGGGAGGGGAGTTCACCCGCAGCGGCCTTCCATCCATCACTCCGTTGTCAGAGGGGGAGGGGAGATCACCCGCAGCGGCCTTCCATCCATCACTCCGTTGTCAGAGGGGGGAGGGGAGATCACCCGCAGCGGCCTTCCATCCATCACTCCGTTGTCAGAGGGGGGAGGGGAGATCACCCGCAGCAGCCTTCCATCCATCACTCCGTTGTCAGAGGGGGAGGGGAGATCACCCGCAGCGGCCTTCCATCCATCACTCCGTTGTCAGAGGGGGAGGGGAGATCACCCGCAGCGGCCTTCCATCCATCACTCCGTTGTCAGAGGGGGGAGGGGAGATCACCCGCAGCGGCCTTCCATCCATCACTCCGTTGTCAGAGGGGGGAGGGGAGATCACCCGCAGCGGCCTTCCATCCATCACTCTGTTGTCAGAGGGGGAGGGGAGATCACCCGCAGCGGCCTTCCATCCATCACTCCGTTGTCAGAGGGGGGAGGGGAGATCACCCGCAGCGGCCTTCCATCCTCACTCCGTTGTCAGAGGGGGGAGGGGAGATCACCCCACCGGCCTTCCATCCATCACTCCGTTGTCAGAGGGGGGAGGGGAGATCACCCGCAGCGGCCTTCCATCCATCACTCCGTTGTCAGAGGGGGAGGGGAGATCACCCGCAGCGGCCTTCCATCCATCACTCTGTTGTCAGAGGGGGAGGGGAGATCACCCGCAGCGGCCTTCCATCCATCACTCCTTCCATCCATCACTCTGTTGTCAGAGGGGGAAGGGAGATCACC